>ML781494.1:108281-129754 GCA_009831015.1 Picea engelmannii
CACTTCCAGTTCCTTCTCAACCTTGGGAAAGTATTTCCATGGATTTTGTAGGTGGTTTACCTATGTCGAGACGAAATCATGATTATATTTATGTTGTGGTTGATCGATTTAGCAAAATGTGTATTTTGATGCCTTGTACTAAGAAGGTTACAGCAGAACAAATGACACAGTTGTTTTTCCAAAATATTTGGGTGCATTTTGGATTGCCTAAGTCCATTATTTCTGATCGGGATTCTCTATTTGTTGGAAGTTTTTGGTTGAGTTTATGGGCACTCATGGACACCAAACTTAAAAAGAGCACAGCTTTTCATCCACAAACAGATGGTCAGACAGAGGTGGTAAATCGAACAGTGGTGCATCTTCTTTGTGCTTATTGCAGCAAGCATCCTAAACTTTGGGATGAGCATTTACACTACATTTAGCATGCGTACAATCGAGCTAAGCACTCTTCGACTCAAACGTCGCCATTTGAAGCATGTTTTGGCTATTTTCCCAAGTCTCCTTTAGATTTTATCTTTGGGAAAGATATTGTTGTCGATGGTCAATATGACATTGATAGGGCAGAAAAGTTCATTGAACAGATTCAGTCTATACATCAAGTGGTGCAAGAGCAGTTGGAAAAGAGTCAGGCCAAGTACAAAACGAGACATGAAAAGCATCGTGTTGATCACAGTTTCCAATTTGGAGATGAATTTTGGCTTTACATTAGTAAGGAGAGGCTTAAAGGAGAAGGTAAAAAGTTGAAACCGATTCGATATGGTCCTTTCAAGATTATCGACAAGATTGGTAACAATGCTTTTCGTTTAGATTTGCCTCCTTATATGCAAATGCATGCAGTCGTTAATGTTGAGAATTTGAAATTGTATGAGCCTCCATTGATTGACGATCATGGAGAGCATGTTTAGATTCCTTCTATAGATGATTTTTCCCCAGAGTATCTTACAAAACTGCATGAAGACACCATCCTTGACAGGAGAATGCGAACTTCAAAACGAGGAAATGTGGAGTATCTTCGAGTTGGTCTTAAAGGTACAAATCCAAGCAAAGCCAAGTGTATTGAGGTTGGAAGGGTGAGGGAACTATACCTTCATATTCACATAGACTGAAAATAGTCTTTTGGAGGTCCAAAAGCTTCCCAATGGGGAGGTGTGATCAGGGGATCAAATTTTGCTCAAAAAATCAAAGTGCTCAGAATCTCTTCAAATCGAACGAGAACGTAGGCCTCGTCGTTGTGAACCCAACGCAACTCATTTTGTCTCAAACGGACGTTGGGAGAGAGATATATCGCGATCTGTTCGAATCGCTAAACAGGCAAAAAAAAGGATGCTGACTGTACAGTCCGTACAGGCTGATGTGGCAGGGCCGTACGACCGTACGCTGATGTGGCATGTGATGACATGGTAGTTTTGTATTGGTAGGTGTGGTCGAATCGAAATGCGACACGTGGCATCTTTTGGTCAATGGTAAGGTGCCACGTGGCCCAGTCATGGGCTGCCACGTGCCACCCCGGTATTGGCATTTAGTTTGTTGTTTTAAAATTGTATGGGGTCCATGGGGGTCGAACCCCGGACCTCCCTTTGGCTCCACGTGTTGGTGGAGTGTGGGATACCACTAGCCCACACATTGTTGCTTATTTATTATATGTAATACAATGTATTTCAATTCAAATTATGTGACGGTCGGCGCGGGGGTCCGGGCTGGGGCTTAGCCCCAGCCCCTGGTCACACTCTTATTACATATGACCATACCCACCGATGGCGCGTGCGCAGAGTTATGTGTTGAATGGAGCTCAATCGCATGGTTTTATACATGTGACCATAATCGAGAGCGCATGGGAATTTTGAAATGGTTAGCCCTTTTTCCATAACGGAAGGTCGTATGGACCCTCATGTGCCCGAGTGCTAGGCGATTAGGGGCTGGCGCGCCCATAACTGTCCTGCAGTTCGCATTGTTAGCACGGTTGTGTTCAGTGCTGGTTTTTCATGCTTTAAATTGTGTGTGTGCTAGGTTGCATGAACAAGGGTGCATTTTGTAGACGCAGAGACAACAAGCTTGAAGGAGGGACTTCCAAGAAGCATAACTTCTTCGTTTTTTAGCCAAATGAGGTGCCGAAAAAGCCCAGCTAGGGGTTTTTGGACGCTCTGAATCCATTGGAGCAGTCTGTTGATCATTTTGAGCATTGTAAGGCATTTTTTTGAGCACTTTGAGGAATTAATAATAATGATCCATTGGAAGCTGGACCAGGAGCTGTAGCCCAAGAGAGGGGTGAACTCCTTTATCAATTGTTGTGTTTATGTGCTTATGTTCATTGTTTATACTACTGTTTATTTGTATCTTGAATGAGTAATCCTTTAATTAATGTGTTGCAAAGTTGATCCATTTGCTTTTAACACATAAAACTTTACTTGCAAATATTTGCAAGTTTACAAGTCTTCTTCATTTTTAGATCAGGGGGTTAGTCCTATCAGAATCCAAACCAAGTACTACAATGTGAACTCTAAAACTATTCTAATACAAGAGGGTACAACCCTAGGATTGTCCACACTCAATGAAATAACTCTAAATTTAAATGACCAAAAGGAACAATACAAGTATAATTGTATCTTACTTTCCTTCTCAATATGGCATGGCTCCCTCTATGAACTTGTACTAGCTCCCTCCTCCAACATACATGCAATAATCGATATCTCTTCTTACTATAACTTTGCAAAAGCACTTGTGAATCAACAATATTTAAAAAATATAAGTGAAGAAACACAAGTTTCATCCAATTATTCTCCAACAATATACAAATGACTGAGAGGTCTCTTATATAGGATAAAACCTCCACAACCTCATGAATAAAATAAGCATATATATAGTGTTGGAATATTCAACAATATTGAGAGGGGGGCTGAATCATTATTGGACAGATTTTATTGAATTCTTCTTTGTACCACCTTAACTAGTCATCACATAGTCAATCATAGGTAATGCATATAATTAACCATAAAACAAATACATGGTACATAGATATTTTACGTGGAAACCCAAAGAGGGAGAAAATCATGTTAATCTTTTCTTATATTAATCAAGAGTTACATTCTTTACATGATTCAACCTGTAAGGGACACCAATACCTGTATTAAGAACCCACTTACAACTTTTCAAGCACCAACTTAACAGGCACCAAATTGTTGAGAAGTTGAGGACACCAATCCTCACTATAAGCACCAAATTTCCAGGCACCAACCTGCTAATAAGATGAGGACACCAGTCCTTACAATATGAAAGCACCAACTTTGGATTTTCTCCCAAAAATATGAATGCGCCAATAGTAGGCCAAGGAAGATATTAACCATGTTATTTTTTACCAAGATGGGTACACATCTCCTGTAAATAATGTTTGAATAGATCAAGCTGAGTTTTGTTTGTGTTGGAGAGAAAAGGAGAAATCATACATGTTGGAAAATGAATTGGTCATTTCTACCACGTTTGGGTCCACACAAAATCGACATGAGTTGTATTTATAATGAATCAATTGATGATAATTTGTTTTGAGAGTTTTTTTGACAAGAATGGATCATCATATTCAACCTATATATCCTTCAGAAGGAGGATACAACTCCTTGATTCTCTGGTTCCAACCAGAAGGAGGATACAACCCCCTATGTGTTGGAGCATAACCCTAACTTACATTAGTTTATACCTAGCTTAGACTCCTAGATCTTGGTTAATACATTCATTTACACTTTATTTCACCTAATTTTTCCACATAGAGAAGAAGGGTGCCTCATCCCTAGATTTTAGGGAAAACTGCTAATTTTAGATCAAGATTCAACTCCCGGTTCTTGATTTTCTCGATTTATTCTTGATTTATTCATGATTTATTCCAACTCCCCCATGAAAAAACTCATATATTTTTGGGGAATGTGCACCTCCTCTTTGAGTGAGAGATGCATTCCTTAATTAATGATTTTTGTCGTTACTATTATTAGTAACTACTATTTCGGGTCAGTTAAGTGAGTTGGAACTGCTTCTCTTGTCAGTTAAGTGAGATTAAGTGAGATAATGCACATCACTAGACTCTTGTGGACATTAATGAGTGGGTGACATGTATCTTTAGTGGTCTAGGTCGAACTATGTGGTCTCCCTTAGCTTATGACACATATTTTAGCTATTTCTAGCTTTTTTTGACTAGAATTTCTATGTTGGAAATTCTATATATTCACCTCCTCTCTTCTTTTTGAGGATGGTTGCTCATGTATATTAATTTTTTATTAATATAATTCTCTGATTTATGGAGAAAAAACTTTCTCTCATCTCTTGAATATCAGCAAATTGTTTGTGTTCAATTTAACTAGAATTCTAGATCTATCAGGGTTTCTGCAGGAATTCTACATGGTATCAGAGCTAGATTGAATCTAGTGGATTGTACACGGTTTTATTTGCAGGTATAGATCATCAGGTTGCACAGAAAGAAGCAATGGATCATCTCTCTCAACCCACAATAATCATTCTAAATCTTTCAATTACTTCAAATGGAAGACAAAGATCTCTCTGCTCCTCCAAAGCAAAGGGCTTTACCGGGTAACAATGGGAATGGAGAAAGAACCGACTGTTGCAGCAGAGAAGATAAAGTATTTCAATAAATTAGATGAAGCAATTGGGTTGATATTCCTATCAATTTCTAGATATCTCCTCTTTCATGGTAGTAGAGACACTACTTCCGATGTGGTCTAGACCACATTGGAAGGACTATTCGGCAAGAAGGATGCAATGAGAGTGCATCAACTGGAGAATGAGATCATATCCCGAAGTCCAATTCATTTCAGCAACCTACAAAAATTCTTCACCAAGTTCAAATCCCTCCTCGTTGAACTTAATGCATGTGGAGTCACGAAAGAGGAAGATCATCTCATCCTTTCTATTCTCTCGAAATTAGGCCCTGAATATTTCGTATTTGTGTCATCTTTTCAAGCATCTAAATTGACTCAAGAAAAATGGAAAATTCCTCCATTGAATGATTTCATTGCAGCATTGAATCAAGAGAAATCTAAGTTAGTCCATATGGGTGCCATCAAGTGTTCCAAGAACCAAGCACTTGCAGCTACTAATGCTCCAAAGAGCAGTGGAAAAGTCAAGAAAAAAGGAACAGGTAAATTTCCTAAATTGAAGAAGGAGAGATCCGCACAATCTTCAAATAACTCTTCTGAGCCTAAGGGTAAGAAGAAGAAGGAAAGAACAATTTGTAGCTACTGTTCCAAAGTTTTTCATCTTGAGGAAATTTCATGAGGAAGACTATCGATGAGATGGCTAAGCAATTGCAGCAACACAATCTCACAGTGCCCAAAAATGCAAAGAAGAAAGATGGTAACAGAACGGGAGGGAGAGCACGAGATGGTCATGATTTAATGGCTATCACATACACTCCATCATATTGGATCCTAGATTCATGTGCATTGAACCATATGGATGCATCAAAAGATTAATTTTCCTCCATCGAAGAAAGCACCAAATCCCCAATTTACTTGGGAGATACCACACCCGCAAAGGTGTGTGGAGAAGGAATTGTTGATCTTGAAGGGGGTTGCTTCAAAAATGTGCTTCATGTTCCCTCGTTGTCTGAAAATCTTCTCTCGATATATCATATCACTCATTCCGTCTCTAGAAGGAAGGTGGAGTTCACTCTAGACTCCGCAGTGATTACCGACATTTCCATAGGCTCACAGCTTGCACATGGAATTGCAGATCACAGTTCTCGTTTGTATTTCTTCTCCCACTTTGTTCCTAAATATATTAGCACTGTATTTATGTCACAATCTAATGATATCATCAATTTATGGCATGAAGTATTTTTCCATCTAAACTATAAGTACTTGCATCAACTCAACAAGGAAAACATGGTAGAAGGATTGCCAACTATTAAATTCACAAGTGGTGTATGTCAAGGATGCACTCTTAGCAAGCATCCAGAGAAAAAGTTTGACAAAGGGAAGGCACGGAGAGATTCTTCACCTCTTGGGATGATTCACAGTGACATCACGGGCCCATTCCCATAGCCTTCAATCAGTAAGGCTCAATATGTACTCACCTTCATAGATGATTTATCTCGCTTTACTTGGGTATTTTTTTTGAAATTAAAATCGGAAGTATTTGAATGCCTTATAAAATTTAAAGCACTTGCTGAGAATGAGTCTGGGTGTAAGATTAAGATAATCCATACTGATAATGGGGGGGATTATGTCAACAAATACGTGCAACAACTTTGTATTGATGAAGGTATACAACTACAACACACAGTGCCATATACACCACAACAGAACAGTGTTGTAGAGAGGAAAAAATGGTCCTTAAAAGAGATGGAAAATTTTATGCTACATTCAAAATAATTAGCTCCCAATATATGGGTTGAAGATATTAATTATGTAGCATACATTCAGAACTTATTTCCTCACAAATCACTCAAAGGCACCACTCATTTTAAATGTTGGACCGGTAAGAAACCAAAAGTGTCGCACTTTCGTATTTTTGGTTCACAAGCATGGGATCACATTCCGACAGATAAGAGGAAGGATTTGGACCCTCAAAGTGTTGAATGAATATTTTTTGGATATCTTGAAGGTGTCAAAGGATATAGATTTCTAGACTCTCACACTAAAAATTTCATTCTATCTCGAAGTGTGAAGTTTGAAGAAGAATTACTGCATGATTTTTCAAAAGACCCTGTCGAGGAACCACTTGTTGTCACTAATGAGGAGGAGTCATAAAATTATTCGAGCACTTTAGAGAATCCATTAGAGCAGGATTTTGGGTCAGATACAGAGGATGAGGAGTAGGTCATGGCTTCTCCAACTTAGTTTCCAACTTGGGCAGAGAAAACCCTGCAAGATGCGGGTGAACTAGTTGGTGATCCTGCGGATACAAGAAGGACTAGATCACAGTTTTTTGGGGCTCCTCAAGCCTTGGCTACCAAAAAACATTTTCTTCCAATACATTGCTATATGTCACTTGGTTTAGATCCAAATTCACACTCTGAGGCTACTGGAAACCCACTCTAGGAGGCTGCCATGGATGAAGAGTGCTCTGCTCTTATGGATAACAACACATGGGACTTGGTTCCACTTCCGAAAGGAAGAAATATTGTTCGATGCCGATGGATATATCGAACAAATATTGTTGTATATGGTGAGATAAACAAGTACAAATCTTGAATTTTTTCAAAAGGATACTCACAGGAACATGGCATAGACTACACAGAGACATTTGCACCTGTTGCAAAAATGGACTCCATTCGACTAGTTTTTTCCATTGTCGCTTCTCGTAGATGGGAAGTTCATCACATGAATTACATCCATGAGCTGATCTGTGAGAGATTCATTTCACTGAAGTACTTCCCCATAGAGAAGCAGGTTGCAAACATCTTCACCAAGTCCTTCACTGAAAAGAAATTTTCAGAATTGAGAGCTATGCTTGGAGTGGTGGAGACAATTGAGTAGGTCACTTTTGGCCACTCAACATTTTTTTTCCTCTTTTGGGGGGGGGGGGGGGAGNGGTTTTCCCTCTTTCCTCTTTTCATGAATATTTCTTTTATGTAATGAGTACCTAAAATGGCCAAGTTGTTAGGACTCAATTTTTTTGTCATTACAGTTAGGCTTAAGGGGGGATGTTGGAGCATAACCCTAACTTACATTAGTTTATAACTAGCTTAGACTCCTAGATATTGGTTAATACATTCATTTACACTTTATTTCACCTAATTTGGACACATAGAGAATAAGGGCGCCTCATCCCTAGATTTTAGGGAAAACTACTAATTTTAGATCAAGACTCAACTCTCGGTTCTTGATTTTCTCAATTTATTCTTGATTTTATTGATTTATTCATGATTTATTCCAACTCCCCCATGCAAAAAATCATCTATTATTGGGGAATGTGCACCTCCTCTTTGAGTGAGAGATTTATTCCTTAATTAATGATTTTTTCCGTTACTATTATTAGTAACTACTATTTCAGGTTAGTTAAGTGAGTTGGAACTGCTTCTCTTGTCAGTTAAGTGAGATTAAGTGAGATAATGAGTGTTTGAAATGTATATTTAGTGATCTAGGTTGAACTATGTGGTCTCCCTTAGCTTATGATACCTATTTTAGCTATTTCTATCTTTTTTTGACTAGAATTTCTATGTTGGAAATTCTATATATTCACCTCCTCTCTTCTTTTTGAGAATGGTTGCTCATGTATATTCATTTTTTATTAATATAATTCTCTGATTTATAGAGAAAAAACTTTCTCTCATCTCTTGAATATCAACAAATTGCTTGTGTTCAATTTAACTAGAATTCTAGATCTATCGAGGTTTCTGTAGGAATTCTACACTATGTTCTACAACTATAACCGAAAGGTGTCTACAACCACCTATCCTTACCCCATCCAACCATCTTGAAATAAAAGTGCCAAATAACAAATATTGCCACTGTCACTCTGTCACTATAAAATTTTCACTATAAAACTTATACCAACAACTTGTCACAACCTGTAACAACAACCTATCCCAATAATCTACTCAACTAATCAAATCTAATCACATAGATATCATACCCATTGTCAAAATTGTATAGCTCAAACTATGTACAACTGTGTATCTCTAATCAATACATATACAAACAATCATAAACCAAGTGTCATGAACCCTCACTTCAACCAAGCATCAAACCCTCATTGTTATGTAGCTTCAATTTGTACCAATAACTTCAACAACACATCTCAACCAAAATCCTTCAAAAATGTACCAAGGGATACAATATATACCTCAACAATATGCTCAATAATGTATGCCAACTACAAAAAACAAATATACCAACATTGCACCTTTGTAGACCTGTCTCATACAGTATGTACCATACAACCAATAGTCCCTTCAAGGAAAATACTCAATATTCCATGACCATATCCCACACAATAACCAACATCCAATGACAAACAAGCATGCAACATACCTTTTTTACCATGAAGATAGACCTATTATACCTGAAAACTGTCAAAATTCATGTAGCCTCTCCTCAGCTTCTGTTGCCATATTCAATCCTCAATCTTCATATATGGTAGTGTCGCATGGGACAAAAGGGTTTGTATAGAAAGGCATTATGTGATGAGATATAGGAAACCCACGAGGATTCCTCATAGGACGTATACTATCTGACCCACAAGGATGACCCTAATCAAGGTTTTTCACAAATTTCCCACTTTCTTCTCTAACTGTGAAACTTTGTCGTCACTCTTCCTTCTCTACCTCAAAATTGCGCAAAATCATATGTATCAATGAGTACATGCAATAAACCTTTCACAAGATAGATATTCAATGTGATCAATAGGTGCTAATGAGAATCTCTTGCTCTCTTATTTATACTCTCCAAGTGTCTTCCTTTAGGGATCATATTCTAAATGTTTTACCCAACTTCCATGTTTTAGGGATAACCCACTTTCTTGTTGCAACTACTTTACCCATAATTAGTAAACTCGCCACTTCTTGTTGCAACTAATTTATTTTTAATTATTTTCTTATTTCAACAACTTTACCCATAATTAACTCCTAGTTGCAACCACTTTGACTAGTAAAATTCTTGATGAATTTCTAGGAGATTATAGAATAATTGACTTCTTTGTTGACCTTCTAGGGGCTTCTAGAATATTCATGAGGGTCCTCCAACTTCACTAATCCATATCTCCTCAACCGTGAGGAACCACGTGACATACCACATTTCACCAGAAATGACAAGACATGTACTATCAATATATGATATTTTTACCTGCAAATTCACTAATCTTCATGTCTTTATTCCTCATCCAAACTTGGGTTCCTTAACTACACCTATGGGGCTACTGGAATTGTCTACCGAACTTTCTTCAAGGGTTGACATCAATGAAAACCAACCGAATATATAAACAATCTCCCCCTTTGTAATTGATGGAAACAATTTGCACTCTGATGCAACACTGATGGCATAGAAATACTTTTTTTCATGCTCCCCCTATGACCATTGCTCCCCCTGGAATCATGCCTATGTTCATTCTCTTAATTTCCATCCATGCCTCTGATTACTCTCTCCCATTTGGCATCAATGGCGAAGGGTATCTTCCCTTTGGGGATGATCCCCCTATCTAAATTTTCCTTTGGGATTCTCCCTCTATCTGAACCATCCGTTATCTCATCACTGGTGCTTCCTCATGTAAATCTATGACATATATGAAAATCATTCAAAATTCACTGTGGGGCAGAAATTGTTCCAAGTTTCTGTCTAAGATACTCAAATGCTTCCCTTAGAAGTAGTTTGGCGAATATATATTCGATCTTCTCTTTTGTCCCAACATAATCAACCCCAGTGTTCTTCTCTACAACCTATTCTCGTATAAAGTGAAACTTGATTAGAACGTGTTTCGGCTTGGAGTGTATCACTAGATTATTTGAAATATTGATGGCACTAGTGTTGTCACAAAATATCAGAATGGGATCATCATATTCAACCTATATATCCTTTAAGGTTTGTTTCATCCATAGTACCTGGGTACAACATGTTTTTGTTGAAATATACTATGCTTCTACTACAGATAAGGATACTGAAGACTGCTTCTTTCTTAACTAGGATATGAGACACTCACCCAAGTATAAATTTGCTCCACTTGTACTTCTTCTATCATAAATGATACCTTACCAATTTGCATCTGTGTAGGAAATAAGAGATAGATAATTCCCTTTTGGATACCATAATCCAAATTATTTTGTACCTTTTAGATATCTGAATATCCTCATCACTGCCATAACATGTGATTCCTTTGGTGCTACTTGAAACCTTGCAACATGTCCAACTTCCTGCATCACATATGTTATAGAAGATGTCACATAGAGTAAACTACTAATCATTGATCTGTATTGTCTTTGGTCCACATCCTTTGAATCATCATCCTTACTTAACCTGCAACTGGTCTGCATAGGGGTATTGATTGGTTTTCAATCTTCCATTCCAAACATTTTTAGCATTTATCTGATATAATTAGTCTGAAAAATGAAGATACATGTGTTTCTATGACATATCTGTAGTCCCAAAAAGAATGACAACTCTCCAAGGAATGATGTCTAGAACTCATTATGCATGTATTTGGAAAATTTATGACTCACCCTATCATCATCACTTCCAAAAATAATATCATCAACATAAACTTCAATTCAGAGGATATTATCTTGATTTACCTTTATGTAGATATTGTTATTTGCATTTCCTTTCCTGAACCCTTGCTGCTGTAAGTATTTTTCCAGTCTTTAATACCATGCTCTAGGGGCTTGTTTGATACCATATAGGTCCTTCTTCAACCTACAAACAAAATTTTCCTTTTATGACAACCAAAATCCTTTAGGTTGCTCGATGTAGACTTCTTCCTCTAGATCTTCATTTAGGAATGTTGATTTCACGTCCATTTGATACACTTTAATATTCTTAGAAAAAGAATAATCTAGGATCAGTTTGATTTATCCCATTATGGAAACTGGGGAAAGGGTCTCTTTAAAATATATACCTTCAACCTGAGCATATCCTTTACATACTAACCTTGCTTTGTTCTTGGTATCTTGTCCATCCTCGTTCAAGTTGTTTCTAAATACCCACTTGTAAATGTGTTGAACCTGCACAGAATAGATCTAGCTAGAAAATACTACACACATTTGCAGAGAAAAATTGAGAAAGAAGAAGCAAGATAGAAAGAATGGAATAATTCTCATTAACCGTATTCCACACTCAAAGAGTGAATAATTTACAATAGATATAGGATACATGAGTAACTAATGAGCCATAGTGGTGGTCTAGATTGATCTGGACACACACCAACAGTTACAAGAGTAAACTGCCACCTAGTCTAGTCTCTCAGGCAGTTACGGGAGTGCTTGCCACCTAACTGAGTTAACTAGTCAACCAGTCTTCAATTAACTGACTGAACAAAGAGTAGTGATTTGGTGATGATCCCAATGTTGCATGGTGACAAAACCAATGCAACATCTAAACTCAACTCAACTAGTCAAACTGAAGTGTCAACCGAAAGAGAATATTCTCCAGGTGGAATATTCTCCCCTAAAATATAGAAGACTGGATAATGACTAATTATGACTAATAAAAAAGGAATAACCTTAGGAAAAATAAATCCTATGTGTGTGCGAAGTAACTCTAACACCCCCTTGAACATCACTATGGTGAAAATAAAGAATGAGTCTCGACTACGAGGCCATGTTAGGTACCCAAATACAAAAGATACACTGAACTAAACGAGGAAAGAGGGAAAACCTCATGGGAACAAAACCCCCCCTCAAATTACAATGCATAAAATAAAAAATAATAAGGAACAAAAGGCAGTTGCTAAGCAACCATGTCCTTCACTCCAAGAAGACCTCGCAACTGTGTAAGTTTGTGCTCTTTGAAGATTTTGTTGAAGATGTAGATGTCTGCAGGGATCTAGTGAAGTATATGCATCATTTATATTTCCACACATATCCACTTTATCTTCTTGTAATGAATAATATCCAAATAAATTTTGGATGAAATTTTGAAAACCGTGTGGCCAATTCCAGAAAAATGTTGAAATTTTGTTGATTTTAAAATGATCAAAACTTTACTTCCCAGACTCTGTTTTGGACTATTTTCTTTTTTAAATTGGATATTTTCTTGAGAGGAATTCAAATATCCATTTTTTTCTGCAAGTTGTTCTCAAAAAATATCAGAATTGATTCTGATCTGCGTGGCTCTATTTTTGTCTCCTGAGATGCATGCATGGTGCATGCAAAAGTGTATGCATGTGACTATTGAGATGCATGTTATATATCTTCCACATGAATTTTAGAAAACAAATCTGAAATGGAGTAGACATCATCTTCAATTAATGGAATACAAATTTCGGCAAATACTTTTGTAGAAGACTCTTCATAATAAGAGGCTTGATCTTCTGATGGCTTCTCTTCTGGCTCTATTTGTTCGACCTCCTGCATGAAATCTTCACAATATTATTTATTCCCAAATAGAACCTCCAATCTAGTCCATAATTCATTTGGAGTTGATCCTTGTGATTCTTCATATACTTGATGGAAAAGTTCGGGAGAAACAGACATGCTGATACTTCCTATGGCCATATCTTGTCTATTGAGAAAGTCATTTTTCTCATCGATAGAATCAGGCTCTACTTCCATTTCCATAGTTATTTGGTACAAGCCTCTACATCTAATATGAATCAAAATTTTTGGCTTCCATTCCAAATAGTTATGAGGCATAAGAAGTATTTCCGGTGAATAATCCATATTTTTGTTGTCTTCAATCTTTTGTACCTGCAAAAATTATTTGGTGTAGATTTTTCTTAGCAATCCATCGGCTCTAATACCATGTAAATGTGTTGAACCTACACAGAATAGATCTAGCTAGAAAATACTACACACATTTATAGAGAGAAATTGAGAAAGAAGAAGCAAGATAGAAAGAATGGAAGAATTCACATTAATCGTATTCCACACTCAAAGAGTGAATAATTTACAATAGATATAGGATACATGAGTAACTAATGAGCCATAGTGGTGGTCTAGATTGATCTAGACACACACCAACAATTACAAGAGTAAACTGCCACCTAGTCTAGTCTCTCAGGCAGCTACGGGAGTGAATTGCCACCTAGCTGAGTTAACTAATCAACTAGTCTTCAGTTAACTGACTGAACAAAGAGTAGTGAGTTGGTGATGATCCCAATGTTGCATGGTGACAAAACCAATGCAACATATAAACTCAACTCAACTAGTCAAACTGAAGTGTCAACCAAAAGAGAATATTCTCCAGGTGAAATATTCTCCCCTAAAATATAGGATACTGGATAATGACTAATTATGACTAATAAACAAGGAATAAACTTAGGAAAAATAAATCCTATGTGTTTGTGAAGTAACTCCAACACAACTTTGTATCGATTACATTCTTGTTTTCAACATTCTAAACAGTTCCCAAGTGTCATTATTTTCTATCTACTATAACTCTTCATCCATAGCTTTGATATAGAATTTATCCTTGTTGGATTCTTCAAAACTTCTTGGCTCAAATGTGGATAATAGTGCTAGGTGTTGTTGTTATGGTGAATGTATTATTCTTCTAGTTTGAACTCCCACATCTTTATTTCCAATGATCTATTATGATGGATGATTCCTCTACACTCATATGCTAGGTGTCTTTGGAGGTACCTGAAGATATTGCTACTCTTGCTATGCTTCTGACTACTCTTCCTCTTCCTCTTCTGCTTCTTCTTCTATTAAATATTCTTCATTATTTTGTTCCATTGATTTATTGTTTTATTATTTTATATTTCATCCATATGTCTCATCAATCATCACATTGATGTGTTCCACTATTTTTTTGAGTCTTAGATTGAATCATTTCTATGATTTATTTTTTCTTGAGTACCCAACCAGTATGCCTGTATAAAATCGAGAATCAAATTTTCCAATCCTGTCATCTTCCCTTTTGATTTAGCATTTGCTTCCAAATAATCTGAAGTGATTCACATCCATGGGTCTTCCATTCCATAGCTCATATGGAGTATTATCACTATTATTTATGATCATTCCTTTGTTCTGAATGTGAATTGTTGTATGCATTGCTTGTACCCAAAAGACATATGTCAACTTGGAATCCATTAACATGGTTCTAGAAATTTATTGTATTGTTCTATTTTTCCTTTCAAACACTCCATTTTTATAAGGTGTCCTGGCTATTGATAATTTTCTCTTTATCCCATGCTCGCTGCAAAATTCCATGAACTCATTTGATGAAAATTCTCCTCCATTGTTTGATCTCAAACAGTTGATTTTCAACTTTGTCTCAGTTTCAACCATCTCTTTGTATGTATTGAAGTTCTTGAACTCCTCTGACTTCTTCTTGAGAAAGCACGCTATAGTAATTCTTGTGTATTTATCAAACAGTAGCATGAAGTATTTTTCACCTTTCAATCCATTTTTTCTTGTCAGTGTCACTAGATCGATATGTACAATCTCTAGTGGCTTTGTTGTGAAGTATTCCTTTGACTTGAACTTTGTGTTGGTTTTCTTTCCCAGTAGACAATGCTTGCATAGAACTTTTGTTGGCTTTGAGATATCGATCCTTTCTCTCACTTATTCCCTTTTTTTGACCTTGAAGAGATTATCAAAATTTATGTGACCCATTCTTCTGAGCTAGAGCCAATTTTTATCTTCCTTTCCTAAGAAACATTTTTCTTTTCCAATTTTGTTTAGTACATATATGTTGCTTGGAGTTCTTACAGTTGTAGCCACCAATTTTTCTGACCCTTATTTTCTTATTTCATTTTTCTGAGAATTGAACACAATTTTGTGTCCTTGATCACACATTTGACTTACACTCAGTATATTGTGTTTCATGTCTTTGACTAGTACAACATTTTATTCTTTGGAATCCTTGCTTCCAAGCTTAATTGTCCCTTTTCCTATAATTTTGGTTGAGTTGGCAGTCCCAAATAAAATTTATCCATCTCTTTCCTTATTCGAGGTTAGAAACATATCCATATCACTTTTCATATGCTTTGAGCAGCTACTGTCTACATACCATCCACGTCTCTTTTGTTTATCTTGTAGAGAAAGCATGCATTCTTAAATGTTAAATTGATCACATTTTCTTATCCATATCCTTTTTTATTCATGCCTTTCACTGTTGATATTTTGTTGTGATTATTTAGGAGGAACAATCAAGATACAAAATGTTTCCATGTGTCCAAAGTTGTTAAACTTGTATCATTCTACTTCATTGATCAATGATTCAAATCTTTTGTAGCTTCTGTCATGAGATATTCTTGAATAACCATTTATTGTGTAGCCTTCATATTTATTTATGTTCTTAGTGTTGGCTCTACAATTCACAACTTTATGCCAAAAATTATTACATGAACAACATAAACCAAGAAAAATAGTGTGATACCTGGGGGTGGAAGATATCCTAAATTGCGATTCTCTTCTGAACCCTTCTTCTTCTCGGGGTCTCTCCATTGATAGTTGCTACTGATTCTGAAATTTGTACCTTCTGCGTGGAGCAGTGTATCTATAATCCTCTTATTGGTTTCTCTTTCCTTCTTCCTTCTTGGAACAACCTCTGATTGTTTATGCATAGCTTCTCTATTTTTTTGTCTTGGAGCTTGATCCTTTCTTTTTTTGGTTCTATCCTAGTACATATTTGTCATGATATGGCCTTTGATTGTTAATTATCTCATCCAATACTTTGGTGTTGTTCCACTGCATGTCCTTCTTCTAAAGATCTTTCCTTAGAGTGATTATTTATGCTTCCAAGCCTTCGATCATCCTATCCTTTTCCTCTCACTGACCTCTAAATGCCTATTTGATTATTTTCTCTTCTTCTACTTGTATTTTTAACTTCGTGATCATTTTCTCAACTTCCTCAAAATTGGAGTTCTGATATCCCCCTTTTTCTTTTAGTTCTGCCTTGAGTGACTTGATTTTCTTTCATTCAATCCTTAGCTCTTCTAGTGCACTGATTAATTCTTCTTTGAGATGGAATTCTCCTTATTCCTCATAATCTTATTCAGAATCATCTACTATCATGGAGAGTACTCTTTTTGTATCGTTGTCAATATCTTCTTCCTCATCTAATTATGAATTCTCTTCCTTGGTGCAGAGACTTTTCTTGAAAAAAATCATTTTGTTTCTTTTTTTCTTTTTCTTTTTATGATCTTCCTCTTCATCACTTTATTTATTCTTATGAGGACATTTATAATAAAAATGACCAATACCACCACAATTAAAACATTTCAATGGAAGCATACCTTTATATTGGTTAGTTCCTCTTTTCAATTTTCTGACAAAGTTTTCCATTTCTTCATATTCTTTTGAATCATCGTTGCAACTACAATCTGACTTTGACTTTTTCTTGCTCATTTTCTTTGTATTCTTGGATTTTTTTAATGTTGCTTCCTTTGTGACTGTGTTCTTTTATTCTATTCTCATTTCATAGGAAGTGATTATCCCATGTAGCTCATCCATGTTCAAGGTGTCTAGATATGTTCTTTATTCTAAAGCTGAAATCTTTGGATCAAATCTCATAGGTAGAGAACTTAGTACCTTTTGAACAATGATTGGTTCCTTCATCTCTTCTCCCAGACCTTGCATAGTATTTACTACTTCATTGACTCGCAGAAAGTAGGATTCAATGTCATCTTCCTTTTTTTTCAATTGTTCAAACTTATATCTAAAAGTTTGAAGTTTATCTCCCTTGACTTTAGCATCTCCTTCATAAATATTTTGAATATTATCTTATAGATATTTTGCAGAATCAGAATGCACAACATTAACAAATACTCAATTAGAAAGACTGTTCAAAATAGTACCTTTATCCTTTCAAATGTTTTCTTTGATTTTATTTACATTCATGTCTGTTTGGGGAGTGGTTGGTGCTTTGTATCCGTATACTACTGCTCACCATACATAAATCCCATATGATTGTAAAAAGGTTTTCATCCTTATGCTTCATAATCCATAATTCTGACCATCGAACATTGGTGCTCCAATATTGGAGTATTCCATGATCTCGTTCCAATGGTTAGACTGCTTCTTGAAGGACCTTCTCTAATACCAATTATTGGAATACTGAGAGGGGGGGTGAATCAGTACTAGTACTTTTAATCCTTTTTAACCACAATGTTTATTTTTTACTTTATGAGTAGATTACCAGTAACATGCAATATGAGAAGTATACATAAGAAATGAACAAAAAGAAATGACACATAAACACAGTACACCAATATTTTACATGGAAACTCAATGTAGG
The DNA here is from genome assembly GCA_009831015.1 of Picea engelmannii. Taxonomy (NCBI): domain Eukaryota; kingdom Viridiplantae; phylum Streptophyta; class Pinopsida; order Pinales; family Pinaceae; genus Picea; species Picea engelmannii. The sequence goes on from ML781494.1 coordinate 126,116, forward strand.
AGAAAACCATGAAATTATTTTCTTATATTGTCAAAATAAGTACATTCATAGGAAGCACCAAATTCCTTGTTTTTCAGCTACAATTGGAAGGAGGCTACAACCCCTTGGTTTCTTAGGCTCCAACCTGAAGGAAGCTACAACTCCCTCATTCAGTAGCTCCAACTAGAAGGAAGCTACAACCCCCTGTGTTCTTTGACTACAAATGGAAGGTGTCTACAACCACCTATCCTTTACCTGTCCATCCACCTTGAAATATCAGTGCCAAATTGTTGGACAACTGAGNGGGGGTGAATCAGTTGTTACCGTGCTTAAACAATTATGCTTCTTTTCAACTCTTTGCAGAAACACTAAATGGTGATCACAATAATGCAGGGAAATAAACAATGGCACATTCAGCATCAGTCACATATATGAGAAACACAGAGATAGATATTTCCTGAGGAAACCCATACAGGGTAAAAACCTATTTTTCTTTATATGATAAGTATAGTTACATTCTTTACATTATCATACATATGAGCACCAACTCATAATGAGGCTACAACCTCTGTTTTGCAAGATGCAACTTGCTGAGAGCACCAACTCTCTGTTTTCTCTAGCACCCACTAGAAGGAAGCACCAACTCCCAGGTTTCTCTAGCACCAACTAGAAGGAAGCACCAACTCCCTAAATATTTCCAGCACCAACTGGATGGAAGCACCAACTTCCAGTCATACAGGCACCAACCTCTATCATAGAGAACAAGAGTTCTCCCTTGCACCACCCTGCCACGCTGGTTTCTCTGGCTGCAACCAGATGGAAGCTACAACTCCCTGTGTTCAAGCACCCACTTGAACCTATGAGGACAACAGTCCTCCCGAGCACCTCCCAACCACCTTGAAATATAAATATTTGCTACTGAAACTTATTACAATGATATAATGTTCAACAATGGCTTACCAGACTCATCACTGTTCTGTTGCATTTCTTTACTCTGTCTGCCTCATTGCCTTCCTGCACACATCACTTGCGTTGTCTATTCTTCTGCCTTTTATGCTCTGTGTGCCATACCCATTCACTGCACAGATCCTCTTCTATTCAATTCAGCTGCTGCATTATCCTCCTTCTTCACACATGAATCACCTTCACCTACAACAACCACAACAAACTCCAACAGCAACAACAACCCTTCTCTTCTCTGTACCGTGTATATATAGCTTCTGTGCATCTTCTTTATGCAATATTCTCCATTCTTCTACATGCTCATACCGCGCCAATCTCCTCCACATCTCAAGTGCTCTGCCTGATCATCATGGTAACTCTTCAGCTTCTCTGGCAGTTTTCCCACGCGTTCAACATCACTGGTTGTTATGCCGAGTTTCCTTTTTCTCTCTGGCAATTGAGACTCTTCGTCTTCTCTATTACAGTCGAGCTCATCCAGAACAACCAACCTTGCACAATATGTCTCATTTTCTTTTATGCATACCTCCCTCGACGGTTCCACTTCGCCTTCCCTTAGGAAAAACAAAGACACCTGTCCTAGCAACTGAAATGCTAATTGATTTTCAATCATGAGTCTGTTTCTCTTAACAGATTCATAACTGAGGACTTAAGTGTGCAAGAGAACAGTAACCCTCTGATATCATTCAAGTCTTATCTGCACCGTTGGATTGAATCCATGGGGTATTGCATTCATTTCGGAATTTCGACATTCGGCAATTCTGTGCTGAGTGTCTCGACACTTCATTTCGCGATCTCGGAAGTTCCAATATAGAACTTTTCTACACTAGCTCCTTCCCCAATATGACTATGGTCATAACCAAGCGCCTATGCAAAAAGAGCTCTTTACGAATTCGCGTTTCATGAATCTGGAGATGAGACATCTCGACTCTCCAAGTCGCGATCCTCGATACCTCGAAATAGCGTGGGATCAACGGTCCTGATCAGAGCTTCATTCAAAGGCTGCGATTGAATCGCAATTTCGCATATCGCAAAATCGACATTCATGTTGCATTGTTTACTTGCCACTCCATGTTGCGATCCCCGAAACTCCGATATGGAGTTTGATCAACGGTCCAGATCTGATCTCTATTCAACGGCTGCGATTAAATAAAAATTTCGTATATCGCAAAATTGGCATTCTAGTTGCATTGTTTCTTTGACATCTCCAACATGCGATCCTCGAAACTCTGACACAGGCTATGATCAACAGTCCAGGTATGATCTTGTCTCAATGGCTACGATTGACTCGCGATATCGCATATCACGATTTCGGAAGTCTCATTGCATTGGTTTCTTTTCCTTTTGATATCGCGATTCACGAAACTCCTACACGGGTTGTGATCAATGGTCCAGATCTGATCTCTATTCAATGGCTGCGATTGAATCGTGATTTCGCATATCACGAAACTGGCATTCTTGATGCATTGGGTTCTTTGCCTCTCCAAGTTGCGATCCCCGATACCCTGAAATGACGTGGGATCAACGGTCCTGATCAACACTTGATCTGACGGCTCAGATCATTTCGCGATTTCGCATATTGCGATATCGGAATTCTTGATGTTAACATTCCTTGACATCTCCAACTCACGATCCTCGAATTTCGACATGGTGTAAATCTGCTGATGTCACACGCGGATTGACACGTGTTGAATACTGCCACATGTCACTCTGATTCGTGACTTACATGTGCCTGAAGTGTTGAATTAGCTTGACACTTGTCATTCCCTGGTTGTGCCATGTGTTCTTAAGTTTGCTGACGTGTCTGCTGATGTGAGTCGGGTCGACGGTCTAGATCACATCTGTATCTGATGGTTCAGATTCAGTCGGGATTTCACACATCGCGATTTCGGGGTTCCTGATGTCAATAATCTTTGACATGTCCAACTCTCGATCCCCGAAACTCCAACAAGAACTGGGATCAACGGTCCATATTTGTTCTTGAGATGGACGATCCTCCTTCTTTTGGGATTTTGTGAGCCCCTTTTTCTCCTTGCACTTTAAACACCGTGTAGGATTTCCCCGATCCAACGGTGGTTCGATCCTGCACTCAGATCTAACGCCTGAGATATATCCTCCTCTTCAGCGCATGCTCTTCTTGTTTTTATTCAGATCTGACGGCCCTCATGTTGTCGAGAATTTTGGATGGGATCGAACAATCAGAGATGCTTCTCCTCCAAGTTTACACATCCTTCTTACTTGGAAGAATTTCGACTCTGCGCTAATTCCTCCTGAGCCTACGTTGTTCCTGTTTCTCCATCGATGCACATTCTGATCCTTCCATCTTCACTGTTGTACTTGCCATCATCAATGTTGTACTTGCCATCAATGACAAGCATACGCTGCCTGTAAAACATACCAAAACATTCTCTGCACTATCTCTTCTGATCTTATCGAGGTTGTTCTACAGCGTCTTCCCAAAATACTTCTGGTGTCTGTCTGTTACATACTTCCTGTACTTGTGCCATATTCATTGTTGTACTTTCCATCAATGACAAGCATGCGCTACCTGTTAAAAATTTGCCAACAATCTCCCCCTTTGGCATTGATGGCAACTAAGGCACCCGAATTCTTTTCTCCCCCTTTGACATCAATGTCAAAGAAGAGACATGCTCCCCCTGAGCTATTGCAGTAATTTTAGGAGGCATTAGATATTTAAAC
>ML781494.1:131359-162819 GCA_009831015.1 Picea engelmannii
ATGGTGGCTAATCCTTCTGAGGCTTTGATACTTGACAGATTCTGATGATACAAGGCTTGAAACTTCTCCATCTCTTTCCTAGTTTTCACTACTTCTTCTTCCAGGGCTTCAGATCTTGCCCTCTTTTCTAATAGCTGATGTTTCAGAATATCCTCGATTTTCCTTGCCTCTTCTAATTCCATTTTCAGCAGAGCAAATTCTTCATCAGGTGGTTTACTGTCTTTCTCAAACTGTATCAGCAATTGTTTTTGCTTTCTGTTCTTAATTTTGAGTCTGTCAATCTCTTCCAGTGCACCGATCAGTTCTCCTTCCATATCAACCACATATTCTTCATCATTCTCATCACTGACCTTGCTTTCATTATCACCATCCTCTTTGGCCATAAGCGATAAGTCATTTACTTTATCTTCACATGAGGAATCACTATCGGTGTTTTCTGAGGAGTCATCATTGTTTACACATAAACTCTTCTTCTTATCAAATCTTCTTGATTTGTGCTTCTCTTCATCTTCAGAGTTTTGATCATGTTTCTTGTGTGGACATTTATTTGCAAAATGACCTATCTTACCACAGTTGAAACATTTGAAGGGCAACTTACCTTGGTACTTGCCTGATCCTTTCTTTAATCTTCTCACGAATTTTTCTTCAATTTCATCAGGCTCACAATCCTCATTCTTGTCTGCTTTAAATGATGTTTTTCTAGAGGTGGTTTTGTCTATAACTATCCTCATTTCATATGCAGTCAACGTTCCTAGAAGTCGATCAAAAGACAAAGTCTTTATATCATTAAGTTCTTCTGTAGCTGAGACCTTTGGGTTGAACCTATCTAGCAGAGATCTCAAAATTTTCTGAACTAAAGAGGGTTCCTCAATTTCTTCACCAAGTGCTTTCATTGCATTTACTAATTCTTCAACTCTCAGAAAATACTTCCCAATGGTTTCATCTTCTTTCATCTGTAGCTTTTCAAGTTGTACTCTATAGGTTTGAAGCTTGGCATCTTTCACCTTCTCATTACCTTCATAACTATTAATGAGTTTGTCCCACATTTCCTTAGTAGTTTGAAGATGCATCACCTTCACAAACTCAGCTTCTACAAGTCCATTCAAGATAGCATTCATTCCCTTAGCATTAAAGCTAAATTCTAACTTATCATCTTTGGAAGCTAGAACAACAGGCTTTATGTATCCAGTCTCTACTACATCCCAGACATCAGCTCCTAAGGCCATTAGGTATGTTCTCATCCTAACTTTCCAGAGGGAAAAATTCGTTCCATCAAATAGAGGAGGCCTAGTGACCGAAGTCCCTTCATGGCTTGTCATGTTTAAGCTCTAGGATCTACCCTTAGATAGAAGGGGCCCGCTCTGATACCAATTGTTGGACAACTGAGAGGGGGGGGTGAATCAGTTGTTATCGTGCTTAAACAATTATGCCTCTTTTCAACTCTTTGCAGAAACACTGAATGGTGATCATAATAATGCAGGGAAATAAACAATGGCACATTCAGCATCAGTCACATATATGAGAAACACAGAGACAAATATTTCCTGAGGAAACCCATACAGGGTAAAAACCTCTTTTTCTTTATATAATAAGTATAGTTACATTCTTTACATTATCATACATATGAGCACCAACTCATAATGAGGCTACAACCTCTATTTTGCAAGCTGCAACTTGCTGAGAGCACCAACTCTCTGTTTTCTCTAGCACCCACTAAAAGGAAGCACCAACTCCCAAGTTTCTCTAGCACCAACTAGAAGGAAGCACCAACTCCCTAAATATTTCCATCACCAACTGGATGGAAGCACCAACTTCCAGTCATACAGGCACCAACCTGTATCATAGAGAACAAGAGTTCTCCCTTGCACCACCCTGCCACCCTGGTTTCTCTGGCTGCAACCAGATGGAAGCTACAACTCCCTGTGTTCAAGAACCCACTTGAACCTCTGAGGACAATAGTCCTCCCGAGCACCTCCCAACCACCTTGAAATATAAATCTTTGCTACTGAAACTTATTACAGTGATATAATGTTCAACAATGGCTTACCAGACTCATCACTGTTCTGCTGCATTTCTTTACTCTGTTTGCCTCATTGCCTTCCTGCACACATCACTTGTGTTGTATGTTCTTCTGCCTTTTATGCTCTGTGCGCCATACCCATTCACTGCACAGATCCTCTTCTGTTCAATTCAGCTGCTGCATTATCCTCCTTCTTCACACATGAATCACCTTCACCAACAACAACCACAACAAACTCCAACAGCAACAACAACCCTTCTCTTCTCTGTACTGTGTATATATAGCTTCTATGCATCTTCTTCATGCAATATTCGCCATTCTTATGCATGCTCATACCACGCCAATCTCCTCCACATCTCAAGTGCTCTGCTTGATCATCATGGTAACTCTTCAGTTTCTCTGGCAGTTTTCCCACGCGTTCAGCATCACTGGTTGTTATGCCGAGATTCCTTTTTCTCTCTGGCAGTTGAGACTCTTCGTCTTCTCTATTACAGTTGAGCTCATCCGGAACAACCAACCTTGCACAATCTGTCTCATTTTCTTTTATGCATACCTCCTTCGACGGTTCCACTTCGCCTTCCCTTAGGAAAAACAAAGACACCTGTCCTAGCAACTGAAACGCTAACTGATTTGCAATCATGAGTCTGTTTCTCTTAATAGATTCATAACTGAGGACTTAAGTGTGAGAGAGAACAATAACCCTCCGATCTCATTCAAGTCTTATCTGCACCGTTGGATTGAATCCATGGGGTCTTGCATTCATTTCGGCATTTTGGCATTCGGTAATTCTGTGCTGAGTGTCTCGACACTTCATTTCATGATCTCCGAAGTTTTGATACAGAACTTTTCTACACTAGATCCTTCCCCAATATGACTATGGTCATAACCAAGCGCCTATGCAAAAAGCGCTCTTCGCGAATTCGTGTTTTGTGAATCTGGAGATGAGACATCTCGACTCTCCAAGTCGCGATCCTCGATACCCCGAAATGGCGTGGGATCAACGATCCTGATCAGAGCTTCATTCAACGGCTGCAATTGAATCACAATTTTGCATATCGCGAAATCGACATTCTTGTTGCATTGTTTACTTCCCACTACATGTTGCGATCCCCGAAACTCCGATATGGAGTTTGATCAACGGTCTAGATCTGATCTCTATTCAACGGCTGCGATTAAATCACAATTTCATATATCGCGAAATTGACATTCTAGTTGCATTGTTTCTTTGACATCTCCAACAGGCGATCCTCGAAACTCCGACACGGGCTGTGATCAACGGTCCAGGTATGATCTTGGCTCAACGGTTGCGATTGAATCACGATATCGCATATCGCGATTTTGAAAGTCTTGTTGCATTGGTTTATTTTCCTTTTGATATCGCGATTCATGAAACTCCGACACGGGTTGTGATCAACGGTCCAGATCTGATCTCTATTCAACGGCTGTGATTGAATCGTGATTTCGCATATCGCGAAATCGACATTCTTGATGCATTGGGTTCTTTGCCTCTCCAAGTCGTGATCCCCGATACCCTGAAATGACATGGGATCAACGGTCCTGATCAACACTTGATCTGATGGCTCAGATCATTTCGCGATTTCGCATATCGCGATATCGAAATTCTTGATGTTAACATTCCTTGACATATACAACTCACGATCCTCGAATTCCGACATGGTGTAAATCTGCTGACGTCACACGCGGATTGACACGTGTTGAAGACTGCCACGTGTCACTCTGATTCATGACTTACATGTGCCTGAAGTGTTGAATCAACTTGACACTTGTCATTCCCTGGTTGTGCCATGTGTTCTTAAGTTTGCTGACGTGTCTGCTAACGTGAGTCGGGTTGACGGTCTAGATCACATCTTGATCCGATGGTTCAGATTCAGTTGGGATTTCACACATCGCGATTTCGGGGTTTCTGATGTCAATAATCTTTGACATGTCCAACTCTCGATCCTCGAAACTCCAACAAGAACTGGGATCAATGGTCCATATTTGTCCTTGAGATGGACGGTCCTCCTTCTTTCGGGATTTTGTGAGCCCCTTTTTCTCCTTGCACTTTAAACACCGTGCAGGATTTCCCCGATCCAACGGTGCTCGGATCCTGCGCTCAGATCTAACGCCTGAGATATATCCTCCTCTTTAGTGCACGCTCTTCTTGTTTTTATTCATATCTGACGGCCCTCATGTTGTCGGGAATTTTGGATGGGATCCAACAATCAACGACGCTTCTCCTCCAAGCTTACACATCCTTCTTACTTGGAAGAATTTTGACTCTGCGCTAATTCCTCCTGAGCCTACGTTGTTCCTGTTTGTCCATCGATGCACATTCTGATCCTTCCATCTTCACTGTTGTACTTTCCATCATCACTGTTGTACTTGCCATCAATGACAAGCATACGCTGCCTGTAAAAGATACCAAAACATCCTTTGCACTATCTCTTCTGATCTTATCGAGGTTGTTCTGCAGCGTCTTCCCAAAATACTTCTGGTGCCTGTCTGTTACATTCTTCCTGTACTCGTGCCATCTTTATTGTTGTACTTGCCATCAATGACAAGCATGCACTACCTATTAAACATTTGTCAACACAAATAACTTATACTTCCACTGTCACTCTATCACTGTCAATCTGTCCCTGTAAGACCTGTCACTATAAAACATGTACTAACAACCTATTACAACCTATCACAATAATCTCCTCAACCAATCATATAGGATCACATATATCACATACCCATTATCACAAGTGTATAGCTCAAACCATGTAAAACTATGTATCTCTAATCATGTGCCATACATATACAAACAATAATAAACCAAGTGTTGTGAACCCTCACATCATCCAAGCATCAAACCATCACTGTTATGAAGCCTCAATCTATACCAGTAACTTCAGTAACACATCTCAACCAAAATCCCTCAAACATGTACTAAGGGATACAAGATATACCTCAACAATATGCCCAATAATGTATGCCAACTACAAACAAAAAATATACCAGCATTGTACCTCTACAGATATATATCATACAATATGTACCATACAACCAATCATCCCTCTAGGGAAAATCCTCAATCTCCCATATCCCACACAATCACCAACATCAAACTACAAACAAGCATGTAACATACCTTTTTTCTCCTATAGATAGATTTGTTGTACATAAACATTGTCAAACTTCCTATAACCTCTCCTTAGATTCTGCAACTGGATTCACTCCTCAATATTTAGACCTGGTAGTGCCTCACATGACGAAAGGGGATGTCTAGCGGGACCTCACATTATAGGATATAGGAAACCCACAGAGATGCCTCGTGGGAAGTTTAATGTTTGATCCATAGGGATGACCCTAATTAGGGTTTTCCATGACTTTCTTGCTCTCTTCTACAATTACAAAATTTTTTTGTTACTCTTCCCTCGCTACCTCCGACTTGTGAAAATTCAGATGTATCAATGAGTACCTGCAATAAACCATTCACAAGATAGATATTCAATCGGTTCAATAGGTGCTAATGGGAGTCTCTTGCTCTCTTATTTATACTCTCCAACTGCCTTCCTTTAGGGGTCATATTCTAACTGTTTTACCCAACTTCCCTCTTTTAGGGATAAACCACTTTCTTGTTGCAACTACTTTACTCGTATTAGTAAACTCACAACTTCTTGTTGCAAATAATTTATTTTTAACTATTTTCTTATTTCAACAAATTTACCCATAATTAACTCCTAGTTCCAGCCACTTTGACTAGTAAACTTATTGATGACTTTCTAGGAGCATCTAGAGTAATTGACTTATGTTTTTACCTTCTAAGGGATTCTAGAATATTCATGAGGGTCCTTCAACTTCACTAAGCCATATCTCCTCAACTGTGAGGAACCACGTGATGTACCACATATCATTGAAAATGGCAGGACATGTATTATCCATATATGATAGTCTTACCTGCAAATTCTCTAATATCCATATATTTATTCCTCATTCAAACTTGAGTTCCTTGACCAAAACTATGGGGATATTGGAATTTACTACCAAACTTTATTCAAGGGTTGAAATCAATGAAAATCATCCCTATATATCATCAATAACAACATGAACAGTACACTAGAATTTATGCGGAAACCAAAATGAGAGGAAACCACATAATGATTTCTTTTATATATCAAGAATACATTCATAGGAAGCACTAACTTCCAAATTCTCCAGCACCAACTGGAAGGAGGAACCAACCTGAAGGAAGCTAAAACTCCCTGAATTCTATGACACCAACTGGAAGGAGGCACCAACCCCTTGGTTTACAAGCACCAAACTAAAGGAAGCACCAACTCCCTATGTTATCTAGAACCAACAGGAAGGAGGATACAACCCCCTTTCCTTTCCGCGTCCTACCGCCCTAAAATATAAGTGTAGACTCACTATCACTACCACTGATCAACCTGTAACTTCCACTATCACTATCAATATCACATCAACCAACCTGTGACTATCATTGTCATATCAAACAACCTGTAACTAGATCCACTCAAATGGATACCAAAACTATCACCAAACCATGTACATCAACCATCAACCATGTCCCATACCATGTACATCAAACCTTTACCATATCATGCATCAACCATGTACCAAAACTGTACCATACCATGTACATCAACCATGTACCATCTCATGCATCAACTATGTACCATACCAAGTACATCAACCATGTACCATATCACATACATAATAAGATATCATCAATGAAGTGCCTCAAGCATAACCAAGATAAACACAATACCAAAATAGCCATATAGCCAAGATGTGCTACTAATCAAAGTACCATAACATCACTAAGGTGTACCTCAACATATACCAACATCGTTGAGACATGCACCTCATACATGTACCAATAATATGCCTCCTACCGTGCATGAAAGATGTGCGTCAAACATATACCAATGCCTCAACAAGGTACCAAAGGCATGACCATCACATCATCAATAAGTAACCAAGATGTACCTCAAACCATGTGCCTTAAGCATGTGCCAACATCCATAAACCATGTACCAAGAGATACCATCAAACCATATGCCAAGTATCCAAGATGTTCCTCTAACAATGTATCACACCATCACCAAGGTGTATCATGCACAATCACTACCATGACATGCCTCAAGCATGTACCATAACCACATAAGCATAAGCATAAAAAATAACACAAGCATACCTATGATCATGTAGTTGACCTGATACACAATATTACATACTTGAGGCTCTTCCCCAACTTCAACAATAAGAGAATGGCATCTTCATCAAACTTTACATTGGTATTACGGGACTAGTTTTGGATTATTCACAAACCTTAGCTTTCAAAAGGCATAACTCGATACCTTCTTGAATTTTATCCTATTCTAGAGAAGGAACTTGTACAACATGCCACACACTCAATATTTTATATATGACTATGAAACTTACACACAAGATAATATAGATCGTTATCTTTCCATTGAAATTGGTCTCACATAATTTAGATTCTCTATGAAGAAGTTAGGATTGTTTTACTAGGAACACATGTTTAAGACTAGTTTCGGGACTAGCCAAAAACCCTATCTTCCATAGTGTGTATATCCAAAAATACAATGAATCAAAAGAAAAATATTTTACCATAGGTACCTTGACATTTCTTCTCAACCTCCTCTAATTTTTGTTATCTGAATCATTCTAGAAAAATAGTTATAGCAAAAATGGTAAGATGACTTTTAAATAACATACCTTAGAACACATCGTCACAAGACTTCATCCTCCCTTGGAATTTATCCATTCTTCACTTCATATTCCCTCTTATATTCGCCTCAAATATCCTTGGTTGCTTCATATAAGAATCACTTACTCACATAGAAGATATTCAATAGAATGTGTGTGTGAATGTGCTTATGAGTGACTTCTTGAGGTGTATATATACTTTTTCTAAGTAACCTCTTTCCTTAACTTTAGGGCTTCTTCAAATTTCATGTTACAACCAATTTACCCTTTCATTCATGACTTGCAACCAATTAGTGGCTTCTTAACCCATCTTGCAACCAATTAGGGGATTCTTTACCCATATTTGGGGATTCCAACTTCATGACCTCATAAATCTTGAACCGTGAGAAACTACATGACATTCCACATATCGATGGAAATGGAATTACAAGGACTATCCATCTATGAGTGTGTTACCTGCATTTACACTGTCTTTCATGTCCTTATTCCTCAAACAACTTTGGGATTCATGACCAAACCTATGGGTTTATTGTAGACTTCTTCAAAGCATCTTCCCATGAGGGCCATGATTATATCTACGACATAAGGGGGCCGCTATGGAGACTTCTCCAGATACACCCATCACATTTGTTGACATCAATGAAAACCACTGCTTGTTGACATCAATGACAACCAACTATCCAACAACATTAATGATAACCAAGTTTCCAACAAAGGCACTTCTCGCTTCCATTAAAGTTGAATTTAGGGATTCATAAGATGAAAGGACTTACATGTAGCATCTATATAGAGTGGAGTGAGAAATATTTGGAGGAACTATATAGAGTGATGAGTAAGAAGAGGAATGAATTATTTGTTTATCACTAGTGTTTCGATTGTATTTTGAACTGGGTAAGACAACATATAATGAACTTTATATCATAAGTTGTTGGTTTGGATGGTTTTTGAAATTGTTTTAGCATGAGTATATTTATTTTCAAATGAATTTAAATCTTTTGATTTTCCTATCAAATCAATCACATTAATATACTAGTTTTTAGCACTATTCTAATAAGAGGAAATTTTGATCTCGAGAATGGTGCCAAAGAAGTATTGTCTACTCTTATGAATACTAAACTAAATAATATAAATGGTATTGATGGAAATGGCATGACAAAATGTATAGAATAAGATACATGGAATGCTTCTATGGAAGGAGGTGATCTACATACTACTACTACATAAGAAGAAGCTATAGAGGAACACGTTACAGAAACTACTTATACAAAAGAAAAATGTCGAAAGACGACTTATATTGTAATGTTTTCAAAGGGAACACCAAATTATTCCATGAATAAATTCATTAAATCCAATTCCCATGTCTATGTTGTGCACTCCATTATCCTAAAGTTACTTCCATTAAAAGATGCAACAGTCACCTCAAATACCTCTAAATGAAAGGTGTGCAAATTTACTGTATTCTAGATAGTCGAAAATATCACCATCATGATTGCTCGACATATTCCTAGAACACTAAGGTGACTATCTAATTCCCTATCCCAACTCCCATCTCGGAACTACATGAGAAATGGTTTTCATGGGTGGAACCATGGCCTATTGCATGTAGAGGTGGATCCAATTGTTGAAATATGAGAGATAGTGATAAAGCATGACCCCAATGTGGAATCTATGATGTGGTATGTGAAATACTTAACCTTGATGGTGTTGTTGTAGGATGATCCCTTTGCATCTGTATTCTATTGCAATTGGTACCCTGCAGTGACTAGACAAATCTATTGATAATATCTTTCAAGTCTAAAGATGCAAAATATAGGGGAGTCAAATTCATGGCTTCACAAGTTATGAAAGAATACTTGAATGGAGAAGGGGGTATAAGAAATAGAGGTCCAATAGTAGAATACAATATTGGGTCTTTCATAGGGCCAATATTCTCATAAATATTAATCAACATTTTACTAACATTTTGGTTTACAGTGGATGTCTTCACCACCTCTTATGTAACCAAAAGAACATTAATAAATTATCCCATGGATAGTAAGGGTAGTGGGGTGGATGCTAATGCATTTCTAACCAACATGTAATACTTTGTGTAGGTTGTAAGAATACAAACATAATTCATTGATATGATATCTTAATAATAAGATAAATAATATCATTACACAAAGTTCCACAATACCTGTGTGTGTGGTACACAAAACGATAAATCTTGTGCAAATGCTACATCAATGATGAAAATTGTCACTGATGCACCTCGTGGAAACCAAGTTCTATTATTCAATCATAGAAACTACACATGAAATAATTATATAAAAAAAATGACACAATAAATTATATATAAAACTAATCATTTGTAATTTATATATAACCAATGAAGTACATAAAGATGATTTGATAGTAACCTACTCCATGGAATCTTTCTATGCATTTTCCTCCATCGGCCCATAACAAGTCTACCAACAAATCAAACATCAAAGAGGATCACATGAACTAGGATGATAACAACTAGTGTGTCCATCTGGCCTCTCTTGGATAGAATCTACTACAAGGCCTAAAGGCCCCACCCCTCCACCACCATTTCTTTAAAATCCATCCTACTAAGTTTTTTTCTCCCCACGACTAGCCATTGAAATTATTTGTTTTGGGGAATTACAATGGACCCCCCTACTAAAATCTTGAACATGGATAGTTTCTCGCTATTAAAAAACCTAGGTTCTTATGGGGGAAATATCATTATCTCTATGTAGTCCCAACTCATCGAAGAAAAGTTGCACTGAATGACCATCCATTTAAGCTCTCCTACAAGTGTCATTTATCTCTTTCTTTAAGGCAGAACCAATTAATTTTTTTCTTTTGCACACTTCTCCCAGACTGATAGATCAAGCACATGTGCATATGAAAAAATATATGGGCTATCAAAATCACATTGTTCGAATCTTCCTAATTGTAAAATACAAACATATAAATAACATAGAGTTTCTCGAATTTTGAATGCTCAATGGATTATCAGATGGTTTATCTCAGAGTTTTGTCACTAGGGTGATTGTTGGGAGAGATGTGGTATTTTTCTAAAGTCTAAAAACCAATGGTGTATCATACTTCTCCTCTTTCGACATCCAGCCCTATAGAAAAGTAGAGCATGCCATGATTAATGTTTCTCCTGAATGGATTTTACTAATAAGCCCATCTTGATACCCTATGGGCTTTCTTTTAATGAATATCCAATACATTGTGGGCCCTATAGAAATATGATTGGTTAAAACACAACAATTAAGGGAATTAAGTGGGCCCTTGGGTTGATTTAAACCTAATCTAAATGAATTAAGTTCTTTAAAGAAACTGTGAACATCCCTTGAGCTATTGATTTTAGTCTGCACTTTTTGAGTACGTCATCTCACAATTGATTCTTCATCTTGGTACATAGCTGCACATGTTACCCATTCATAATTTCTTATATATACCATGTTTCTCATTGTGTGGGATGTTTAAGTATCACACTATGAAAGCTCAAGTAATGAAGGGTAGAGGGACTACAGAAAACCCATCAACACAAGGAATATATCTAGAATCTTTGCTACTAATATACACTAACTATCATGACAATTTGGATGGCTTCCTCACTTGGAGCCAAATGTATGAAATGTTCTCAAAGGAATATTTGTCACTGGAATACTATGACTTGAATGTATATCATAACATCAAGGAAATCAGTTGTATTCCTTAATATCTAGACCCGCTCTTGTGTCATATAATGATGTAAAGAAGTGTGCATTCTCACATATAGATAAAGGGGTATGTTCCATATTAAAAAAACAAAATAAACCCATAGCCTCATTGAATTCGAAAGAAATCCATGTTTGGTATAAGATACCTAAACCAATTTCACCCCTGAATGTGAAATTGTTGGAAAAATTCAAAGAAAAGCATGAATATGTGTCTGAGGTAATCCATTAATGGTGGCAAGAAAGGGCATTGTTTTCTCTGAAAGGAAACAAACTTAATTCCTACGCATAATATGAAAGAACCATATAGAATATTGGTATCCATTGCATACAGGATATAAGGAGAGGAGAAAAACACTCACTTGAAAAGGGAATGGACCTCAATGGCACATTATGTAGTGGATAAAGGGTGCATTTTCAAATGGGCTCAGTTTTTGTCCATCAAAAATTTTGAAACAACAAGAAGAGCATCGACACTGAAAACGCTAAGTTTTTTCATTTCCTCTTATTTGTTAGATGTTATATGTTCTGCAAATCATTTTCATGGGATGAACCGAGGTTGGAACCCTAGTCTATTTCCAATTCATTCTCATTGTTTTCAATTGTGGAAAGACATTTACATAAAATATTTTATGGTATTTGTGAACATTTTTTAGTACCCTTGTATGCCATCATCTATAAAAAAAATCCTCTAAGGAAACCTACAGAGGCTATGCAATCCATCAAAGAAATTGGTGACTAGTACATTGAGAATCATTATACATATATTAGGATTTATGATAGTATAGGTGGCCCTCATTTTCTCCCTAAATACATTCCTAAAAAATTGTTGATTATGGAAATTGCATACAAAATAGTGGATGTTAAGATCACAGCTGCACTATCCCTTAATTCAAAAATATATTGGTCAAGATTCCCTATAATTGTAGGAGCATAGACCTTATTAAATGTCCCCCATGCCAAGAAAGAGGTAGAATCTCTAAAAGAATTGATTTTGTGCATAGGGAAAGCCAGGACATATGACCCTAAAGGAATAGAACTAAGTCACCTAAAATCTATGGGGTGAGTAAATCCAATTCAACATTAGGAAAAACCTCGAGAATATGTTTTCATAAGAACTATTTCCTATGAAGAGGCACTACTAAAAATCATAGATGAAACAAAAAAGGAAACTATGAGATTGTTGGAGGAGGAAAAAGGGAAAGAAATGAAACAACAGTGGGAAACATTGATAACTCAATATCTCATTCAGGAAGGGGAAAGGATGAAAGCCCAGGATAAGAAGGAACGAGAAAAAATAGTACAATAAGGCCTTGTTGTCCAATGAAAAATATAAGAAGAAGACAGGAGAAAGGGACAAATTATCAAATAACACAATAGAGAAGGAATAACTAGCAAAGAATAAAGAAGAGATGAAAATGGTCAAAAAGGCAGAAGAAGAGAAAAAAAGGGGGAAATGAGAGAGAGAGAGGGAAGTTGAGAAAGCAGAAAGAGGTGAAGTAGAGAGGAAAAAATAAGAGGAAACCAAGATGAAATAGAAAGAAATGGTTGTTGCAAAGAAATTAAAGGAAGAACGGGAAAAAAGTACCCCCCTGAACCCATTCCAAAAATTTCATGAGCCAAGTACTCTTATAGACCTTGGAACCCCATTAAACATTATAACAGTTGGTTTAAATAGTTCCACTATAGATTTTGTAGTGTTTGAAGACATTGTGCCAGATGTAGAAACATACTTCTACATCAAAACTAAAAGAAGAATAGATAACAAGTCAAACAAATGACAAAGGATACAAGAAGAACTCACGGACTTAGGACCAAAAGAAAGCTCCATTTCATCGCCTTTAGGAATTGACCCTAAGGAGAATGCCATAGAAACAACTTCATCCCTACATGCTTTTGCAGGGGATAATTTTAATACAGTTGGTGAGTTGAGTGCTTCCCTAGATTGGTGTAAACTTTAGATATCCTTACTGGAAGAATAGTTGAGGCAATAGAAGGACCAAATGGAAATAAGTTTTACACGAGAAATAAAAGACAAAGAATACTTACATAGTATTGAAATTGATGAACTCAAAGACATACATTCATAGGAAATAACAAAGATTAAAAAAGAGTACCATAAACAAGTTAACATTTTAGAAGGACAGAAACAAAACATCTCAGAGATGGAAGATAAATTGTAGCAGATGAAGATCACAAAAGAAAAGGAAAATTATATCAAGGTCATGCAAGAAGAAGCAATGGAGGTAAACGAAGAATTAAAGAAAACACAATCATAGGTTTTCCATACATTGGGTGATGTACAAAGACATTATGATGATTTGTTTATGCTTCAAGAATAAGTAGATGAAGAAAGGAACAAAAAAAAGGAGGCTCAACATGAATTTGAAAAAGTAGAAGAATGGCAAGAGATGCATGCTTCAACACCTGAGACTCTCCCTAGATAAAGTACCAAATAGAAAATGAAGAATCAAATTCTATTTGATTCTTACAAAGAAATATTTGATGAAGTTAAAAAAGTCACATAAATGGATACCAAATCTTGTATCAATATTTGGAACTCTTATGATGAGATATTAGAATATTTTGAAATAGAAACCATGGCACATTTGGAAGAGGTAGGCCCAATGAGATAAAACTCAAATATGTTATAGAAAACATATATGTAAGAAGAGAAAAAATAACTTAGCTCAAGCAAATAAATAGAGATGGTTTTCATAAGTATTTATTTAATCCCATTAAACTAAATACTTCATCCAAAGACTATGTGAAAAATAATGAACAGGAAATTAAAATAGATGTAGTCACGAAGTTGTGTGATGGAGAGTTGCAATTGGAAAATATGCAACTAGACGTATTGGAAGAAATCCACAAGAACTATGAATTGTGGACCACCTATATGGAAGAAAAGGCATATGAGAGATCAGTTCAATAGTTTTAAATCTCATCTCATGTATAAATCCTTTTTGAATTTTGAACAGAACAAGATTGTAATTTGAACAATCAAGAATAGGAAGTGAGCAATCACTAGAAACGAAAATATTCTTTTAGTTTTATAAAAGAGAGCTTAAGATATAAAAGAGAGAATTTTTTCCATTGTACATGAGAGATGGTACTATTACCTCTAGATGAATAAAGAGAAAGAGATATTTTGGAGACTCTGAATGCTAATGAATGTGTATAAGATTGTTATGTGCATTTATTTTGTTTTTTAAGCATTCTTGAATGTTGCATGAACTATTTCTACATAAATATTTGAGGTGCTTTATTTTTTTTTAAGCATTCTTGAAAGTTGTTGTATGAACTATTTTTACATAAATATATGAGGTGCTTGTGCTTTTATAATTTCCATGTGAGGGAAGAAATAATGTTATTAGTTAAATTTGCAATTATTTGTGATGTTACCTGTAACATTATTATCTTAATCTATTGTTAAAACATATGAACTATTCATGTCATTAATAACACCATATATTACTATGCTCATATTATTAGTTTTGACCCTTATCGGGATAGGACAGAATAAAATTAGAGTAGAATAATTTAGATTAATCATAGATTGTTTGTTTAAACTTGGATTAAAATTCATTTGAGAACATTTTACTCTCAAATTCATAATTCAAAATCTTTAGAGTGGCAACCAGGACCATATACAGGTCAGAAGTGTTATATGAAACAAGAGTAATCCTAGTTGGGGCTTGCCATTAGACAGTCTCCCTTACCTCCTTGGCAGGCCAATCAGACCTGTCAACACTAAGATAATGCAATGAGGATGTTATGATGTAGTAAGCTATGATTTAATGTGAAAATGGGGGTTTCATCCTAGCTAATGTTTTCTAAAATGAGAGGATTTTAGGTAGGTGGGTTAGGCCTATGACTAGAAGGGCGAGGCCGTCTCAATGGGTCACACCTGGAATTTTCTCGATATTGAGTGGACCCGTGACCCACCCCGTGGAATTTTCTCGATATTGTGTGGACTCGTGACCCACCCCGTGGAATTCACTAATGTCAAAGTAGTTAACATGGTGACCTAAAATAAATTCAACCCATAATTTTCTAAGGAAATGCAATGGCACCTCCATTGCAGGGAGGTTTGTCAAATGCCCTGAACCACCTATCCATATAGTTGTTTAGAATAGGTTGGTAGGTGAAACAATGCATGTAAATGTTATTATTTGTCACTAAAAGTTTTATTTCAGTGTCCGGGTCAATAAACAAGGTCATCAAATCTTATTTTAAAATGTTTAGATCTTTGACCTGATTTCTATTTAAACCTCTCATATAATACTAAAACATCCTAGACTTATAATGGAAAATATGAGATAACTAGCCTTAGTCATTAGCAATGGAAGAAACAATGGTCTCAAAAAATGTAGCGAGTGAAAGACATGAGACCTCTTTGTTGTTTCTTAAATGTTATATTAGGGTTCTTAATGACCAAAGTGGTTTAAATCAATTTCAAATATTGCATCGAGTGGTTGTGGGTTAGGTTTTAGTATGAAAAAATATAAATACAAATGGAAAAAATATATATCCATATATATGAGAGAGAGGGAGACTTAAAATGTATATTTATATTCCCAGTATGGGGTGTTGGGGATGCCAACCCCGGGGAAACCCATCCCTGATGATGATATAAATGCCAATGAATTGACTCAAGGAACAAGGTGGGGGCCCAAGTCTACGGAGGGCATACCAGCCAACAATATGTTTCCTCACTTATTGATGAGCAACAGACCCAACATCGCAAGGACTCCAGGCCAGGTGGTTTCCCACAGATCAACTATCAACATGTACGGTAATAGGTCTAGTCAGCTCAACCACCTGGACAACAACTTAATCGATCATAACTCTACATACTCAGGTCGATTTTCGACATTCTCTTGGTATTATTAGACATAAGCATGAAGAACAAGGCCTCACAGAGAATAGAAACCATGTAGAGCAGAGGCTTGATAGAATCCAATGTTCTCAGGTTTTTCTAGAAATTGATAGCACAAATCTTGTTAGGGATCAAAGGCCTTCTTTTGGTGATTGGAAGCCAACAGATCCTCTAATGCAGATCTACCATCATTTTCTTTGCGCTATCTATCGAGCCATCATTTCTCCTCGTCAAGGTTATTCCAAAGGATATCGCCATGGCTCAAGAGTCCCTCATAATTAGTCCTCTCGTCAAGGCGACAATGAGCGTCTCATTTCAAGGGTGCAACAGTAGGCCTATAATGCATCAACAAATTACCAGGATAATACTCTTCAACACTTCCAAAGACATCTAGAAATGAAGTCGAAGCTGAGGTCAGTGTGGAGAGAGACACGACGACGAACTCAAAGGTAGCAGAGATGACAATCCGATGGGTATCGGACGTGAGAACAGCCTGAGCTCGGGAGACCAGGTACTGGAAAACACTAGAACTCTATCGGCACATTAAAACTTTAATGGGAAAGATGCTCTAGGTAAGGGAGGATGCCTAGAATACTATCCAGCTACAACTCGACGACCACCACTTGTTGATCCGGTAAATTTTGTCTCGCTTTCCTTCCTCCAGCAACACTCTGGTGATCTCAATCGTTGCTCGCAATGTGAAGTTTGGTCATGGCCACCTCCCAGAAGACAATCCCCGGGAAAGTTCAGTAGAGCCTCCCGCTCCTTGAATTGTAGGTACCTCTTAGTTTTTTTGAAATGTCTTATTGTAGAAGAGAAATCTCTAATGAACCATACTGCAATTATCCTAAAGTTTATATTGGTTGTCTAGATTTTAAGAATTTTATATAAGTTATTTTGCATTCCGCGTATCATTTCTAGTGGATTAGCATCTCGAGGTTATTCGATGGGCATTAAAAAATCGTCTCCGTAGCAGGGGCGGAGGGAGTTTACCTCGTTGCCATTGTTGCCTGCCATCGGGAGGTTGTACAGACAGTGGTACCTTCATCCATCATTAGCCAGAGAGTCCCTTAACCCAGAGCTACGCTAGAAAGTCAGTAGGGTGATAAGTGTATCGATCGGAAAAATTGATGATCCGGCAATTGGCTATTCGAGAGTGATTAGGGGCTAATGGGCTTTCCCTTATAATCCCGTAGTAAAAGGGTGCGCCAGTGTACAAGTCAAGATACAATCTTAAATTCCTTCTTTTCTCCTCTTTTGTTTCTTTTTAATTCCCTTAAATACTTATCATATTCATAATTAAAATGGAATTATATTCATTATTTTAATAATAAAAACAATATCCCACTAAACGTTGTTGCCATTTAATGTTGTCAATCATAATAACAAAAAATAACCATAATTAATTTAGAAAATTAATAATAAAAATAATATAATAAACTAATAAAAAACTATAATATCAAAAAAAATTATTTCCATGCCTACTTCTTACATTTAGGATTAAAATGGATTGGTGAAAGTAATGTTCTGCTTCAGGAGACATTACATTGTGCTTCCCTTAATGTTGTGAACCGGAAACAACGTATGAGAAATAGAATCTGAAAATGATTGAAAGACAACGACGGAAATCCATGATAACGTTTCATGACATTACATTGCATTGCCCTTAATGCCGTGAACCACACACCTCACTGTAATAGAATATCTAAAGTTATTCTCAAGTAAGATCAGTATATATATATATATATATATATATATATATATATATATATATATAGTAAATAAAAAGATTGTATTGCCTTGGGCTAGCAAAAATTACACATGAACTTGTTACATGTTCTGCCACAGTAGTGGAAACCAGAACACATGGGAAATATTGTTCAAAGACCAATATAGGACATCTGTCTTAGAAAACATGGGGACTTGTCACCTGTTATGCCACAAGCGTGTAAACCAGAACATGCAGTAGACTGAGTGCCCCGACCAACTAATGAACCAGAACCAAAGTTTGAATTTCACAAAAAACTTATCACTAAAACCAGAGAAAAAAACAGTAAGGGGACTAGACACGAGGCAAACCCAGGCGTCCATCCTTGCAAACTTTGAAGGAAAATGGTTGGCAGCAAGTCGGGCATCGAATTTTCACAGGATTGCTTGACAGGGAGTCGTACATGACATCCAAGCACTTGCTAAGGGTGTGTTGGTTATGCAATTTCTTTTCCAAATCCTTGTGCATCTCAAAGATCAAGACCAAGTGGTCTTTCGTGACCCTGGAAGAGCTGGGATCCGGGTGAGAATGCTCTTTTGCATCGTCTTCATTCCATAATTCATCTCAGTTTATTCCGGGGTCCTCATCCTTGGCAGCAACATAATTCTTACCAGGGTCCTCCTTCTAAAGAGGGACTTCCTCTTCAACCATGCAGCATGTCTCCGTTGGCTCCGGAAAAATCAAAGGGGTGATGGTCCTTGTGGTCGGTCGTTGTTCTGAGGTGGTCTTCGACAAATTTGGCTTAATTTCCTCCCAGTTGGGAGGAATCTACTCTTCCACCGGACAACCTCCATGTAGATGGTCTGTGTTTGATGGACGAAGCTCTAGTTGAGCCGCCTCATACCAATTTTGATCAAAGCAGGCTGAACGATCCGACCTACCACTTGGGAGGGGAGTGAGAGAGGCTGGTACTAGGAGTTTTTGCCTATCGAACTGGATTTAATAGGCTGACCAACACCGATACTTACTTCTCTTACGAGGCATGGCTAGGAAAAGCACAAGGGGGATGAAATCGACAGTGGGGTGCCCAGAGGTGTGAGAGAGAGATGGAGGACAAAATGCTAATGCATTGTAGGCGTGGAGCATAGAAAGCAGAATGAGACGGTGAATTGAAGCCAAATGCCAGAAATAATACACCCCATAGGATGAAATTAGCATGAGGACGGAGGAGTTGATGGCTCTGGTTGCCATGAGTTCTTGATTAATGGGAATTTAATGTATCATACCAGTGCCAAAGAGTCGAACTCGAGTCTCCATTAAGACCCAACGCACTGAGCCTTGGCGAAAATGAATGCTAAGCATATCGACTCGACAGGGGAGGAGGGTGGCAGAGAGGGGCCTTAACTACCCTCATATCCTCCACAACTGTTGACATGTGTGTGCCATGTGTCACCCCATCCAGGGGGAGGCAGTCTTGTAGTGATAGTTTTTGGCACTACTTTAGTAGTTGTGAATCCAAATGGTCCAAGGTGTTGATGATAAGGAGTTATGCCTGAGTGGTGACGCCCTCATTAGC
Source organism: Picea engelmannii (assembly GCA_009831015.1). NCBI lineage: Eukaryota > Viridiplantae > Streptophyta > Pinopsida > Pinales > Pinaceae > Picea > Picea engelmannii. The sequence goes on from ML781494.1 coordinate 151,010, forward strand.
TAGTCGTTCTACTACTTTGTTGGCCTCTCGTTTGATGTGTGAGGTGATGAGAGCAATGGGAGGAAGTATTGAGGCTTGTAGAATAGAGAGGGGACCTATGAGGCACCAATTGGGTGTGATTTTCTCCGGATCCGATCCTTGGATAATATTTGTGGCTAGTGAAATGATGACTTTTGAGTCTCCTTCCATTATTAGGGGCTGTAGATTGAGGTCTAGAGCTAGTTGGATTCCTTTGATGAGGCCCCATAGCTCAGTTGAGTTGTTCATGTCATACCCCAGAAAATCTCGCTCTAAAATGGTTGATTTTCCCTGTGTTATCTATGATTATCACTCCAAAGCATGCTGGGTCGGGATTGCCGTTGGAGGCTCCGTTAAAGTTCAGCTTCCAAAAATCTAGGGGGGAACAACTCCAAAAGGTAGAGCGTTGGGCTAGAGGGGTGGGGGGATCTGAGAGAAGGAGAGAGGCTTTTGGGGTAATTTCCTTCCAGGTAGAGAATATGATGGATTATGGAGGGGTATTGGGGATAACATCTTGAGTCCAAGACCAAATTTGAATTGTTTCCCAAATTCTTGTCGTGATCTTGACCCAGATATCGAAGGGGAAAGAGGTCTGAGAGTGGAAGATGCGTTGGTTTCTTTCTTTCCAAAGCTGTCAAACAATAAGACTTGGCATGATTTTCAAAATTTTGTTTAGAAGTGGGATTTTGTAATCTCCCATTCCCCAATTTCTTATAGTGTTGGGAATGCATGTCCTGTCTCGTTTAGTTTTCCTCATGATTTTCGTAGCTTGCTCCCAGATCTGATTACTGATGTGGAAATGGTTAAAGATGTGTTCCATGGTTTCTTCCTATTGGTTGCATAAGTAACAAATGGAAGGCCCAATGAAGCCCCTTTTTTTTTAGGTTGTCCTAGGTGAGGAGTCTATTCTGGACTAGGAGCCAAAGAAAGGTAGAGACCTTTGGCCAAAGCTTAGTCTTCCATATTATGTGCCAAATGTGATCTTTTGTCTGCTTGTGGAAGTTCTCCTGAATCTGATAGGCCTCCTTGATTTTGAAAGTACATGTCGGGGAATATCCCCAACGAAGGATGTCCTTATTTGTGCTGATACAAATTTTCTTGTTGCCCACTATTTCTAGCCAAGGTTGCATCTCAAAATTTTTCGATAGATGAAGATCTTAAGGGAGAATTTTCCAACTACACCAAGGGGTTTGGTGTTGGGTATTAAGCCAAAGATCGGCTACTTTGAGGTGTCTCAACTCTGGGAGGTAGTTCTAATAGGGAAGTGAGATTTCTAGAGATTGCAAAGGAGGGTGTTGTTTCCAAGCATATGTCCAGAACTGGGCACATTGTCCATTTCAAACTTCCCAGAAGGCATGCTTTTGGATGAGTGGGCGATTACTCCAAGATGCATTCCAAATAATGGAGCCCTGGATCTGATCATTGAGCCTTATGAGTTGCTCTTGTTGTAGATGGGGGGCATATTTTTTCTTCCAGAGTCATGCCCAAAGTTCATATGGATATTTTATCCAGCGCCACTAGATTTGTGCTCCCATGACACTATTGATATTTCCTAGATCGCGGAGCCTCAGTCCTCCCAAAGCAATGGGTTTTCATATTTAATCCCAACTGACCAAGGCCCATATTTTCCTCTATTTTTGGCCATGCCAAAGGAAGTTTTGTTGGAGATTTATTATGCTTTTGATGATTGTTTGTGGAGCTGCAAGAGATGAGATCATGTAGGTCAGAATGGCTTGAAGCAACGATTTCATGAGGATGAGCCTCGCAGGGAGATTAGGGGTCCTGAAGGTCCAGGAGTTGAGGTGATTGTAGATTGAGAGGATGAGGGAGTTCCAGGAAGTGTTTCGAGCAACTGAATCTGCCAGGGGTAGTCCCATGTACTTGGACGGAAGGGAGCAATGGAGGATGCCAAGGAGGCAGGAAATGTGTTGTTGGATTGTTGTTGGCATGTTGAAAAAGAAAAGTTGTGATTTCTCCATATTAAAGGTGGTACTAGAGGCGTCACTGAAGTTTGAGAGAATGTTGCAGCTTCCTTGGTAGTGGGGGTGTTCAGAAGCATGGTATAATCACCAAATTGGTTGTGATAAGATATCGATTAAAGCTCATGAATAGAAATCCCTTGCAAGGTGCCATTTGAGATTGAGGCAAATAAATATTAGCCCAAACCCTCATCCATGATTACAAAGAGGATAGGGGATTGTGGGTCTCCTTGATGAATGCCCTAGGTGGGGGAGAAGGGAATGTTGGGGACACCATTGACTAAAATGGAGGAAAAATTTGAGGAGGTGAGTTTCATGATCCAGTCTATCCAGTCCATGTTGAACCCAAAGGATAAAAGAAGGGAATGCATGTATTTCTAGCTTAGTTTTTCAAAAAAAATAGAGAGGTCAAGCTTTATGAGCATACCTATAGTCCGAGTAGTTTTGAGCGAATGGATGATTTCATACACCAAGATTACGTTGTCCATGATGTGTCACCCCTCCACATAACCTGAATGTTCCCTAGAGATGATGCAAAGAAGTATGGTTTTGAGCCTGAGCGCTATGACCTTTGTGATGATCTTATAAATGACATTGCATAGCGCGATCGGCCGAAACTTCTTTTGGTTGGTGAAACACTCCTCTTAAGGAATCAAGGTGAGGAAAGAGAAATTAAGAGTTGATAGCACCTTCTTTGAGGTTCTGGAATTCTCCACAAGCTCGCAAACCTCTTCTCGAACCATTGGCCAAAAATAATGGAAGAAGTTAGTGGTGAAGCCATCTGGCCTCGGAGCCTTTCTCGGGGGAATTTCCTTAATAGCCTGATCAACCACCTCATGTGTGATTGGTATCATGAGGGATTTATTTTTCTCATGGGTTATTAGGGTGGGGATGTGTTGAGTGATGTGGCGGATGGAAGACGTTCTATCAAGAGGAGGTTCTGAGAGAAGGTATTTGTAGTAGATGACTAACTCTTCTTCAATGTCTGCATGGTCCAGTAGAGTGTTGCCCTGTGAGTCCTCAAGCTTCGTAATGCGGTTGATGTACCATTTGTGGATCATGGAGCGGTGGAATTTTTTTTTTTTTTCCCCCCTCCTTTATCCATTGGACTCGAGATTTCTACTTCCAAAGGATCTCCCCCTGTTTGTGGCATTCCACGAGTCGCTTCTTTAGAGGCGTTTCCTCTTGTAGCGAGGATTCCAAATATCATGAGACAATGGATTCCTATTGAATATCATCCATGCACTGTTCAAGGGATTTTTTAGAAAGGAAAATGTCAATGAATACATTTTTGTTCCAATCCCGAAGCTATTGTTTGCAATTTTTTAGGTGTTGTTGGAATTTATACATTTGTGTGCCATACTCAATTTCTACGTCGGTTCACCAGGTGCGGGAGAGATTCAAGAAATCTGGGTGGGTTAACCAGAATTTCTCATAGTGGAAGGGTTTATACTTTGGTGTCGTTGTTATCTCTACCCAAAGATGGACTGACCAGTGGTCTGATCCGACATTTGGGAGGATGTCTGCCTCAATGAGCAGACCTTCAATCATTATGTTTTCCAAAATTAGAAAATGATCCAAGCGGCAAGCAATGTGTTGAGTCCTCGCTCGTTTGTTGGTCCAAGTAAAGGGGTCATTCCTTGTCTCAATGTCGATTAGATTGAGGCTATCTATGAGATGGATAAACTTGTTGTTTTTTTGATCCAAGCACTTAGGGCCCCCACTTTTTTCCTCTAGGGTGATGATGATGTTTAAATCTCCTCCCAAGATTCATCTCTCTTGTCCTCTTAGAGTGCTAATGTAAGTAATACTATCTAAGAAGTAATCGTTCTCTTGATTGAGTTGAGGACCATAAGAATTAGTAATGACATTTTCTTTCCTAGATCATATGGCTCTGTATTTAGCGGTGATCATCCCCACTGTTGAATAGGATGGTTCCAAAATGATTTTGGTCAGGTTCCAGAGTATGGCTAATCCCCCTGCTACCCCTTGGAGTCGGTGTAGGTGAAGTTACAATGCCTCCAGCATATTTCGAATGGTTGTTCTTCCATGTTTCCTGCACATTTGGTTTCTTGGAGTAATAAAATATCTGGATTTCTTGATTTAACACAGTTTCGAAAGATCCTTTGTTTGGATCTTCCATTGAGACCTCTAATATTTCAAGTGATGATATTCATCATACTTAATTGTGGGGAGAGAGAAAAGAGCCTTCCGAGAGGCGTTGTATTTTCCCTGAGTTAATCATGAAGTTTCCTACCTCTTTGATTAGTTGTTGTGTTGACTTGCACCCTTGTCTCTTGCTTTCTTTCCGGTTTTGCTTGGGATCTGAATCCATCTCCAGGTGTATGCCTAGGCGAGAGGTGTCCCTTGTTATGGATTCAATGAAAACCCTATGAACTTTCCTAAGTTTCTCCATTGGGATGGATTGTAGTTCTTTCTAGTTGAATGCATCCTCCAACTCATCGAGGTCAATGTCCTCAAGTTCCTTTTCATCTATCTTCATTGTGATGTCCCCATCGTCATTGTCTGGAGTTTTTCCTGGTGTTGTGTAACACCTTGTTTCCCCCAGCTTGTAAATATAACTGGACTGGCCAAGAACTATGGAAAACTCATAAATATGAATATGTGATGAAAAGGGACCTTGGGGAAAAGGCCAATGAATGTGAATGAAATTTTGAATTTATTGCAGGACTGTTGAGACGGGATGTGTAGAAAAGAGACCATGATGGCGGTGGAAGGTACCTGAAAAGGTGGCATTAACTTCCACCGAGAATTGATACCGTATTTGGACTCCACTCGCCCGGAGAACCAAAAGCGGCTCGCTGGCCCCCAAATTTAATGTCTCGCAGGCTGGTAGGCGGGCGGCTTGATGAGGGATGGGATGGTGAACCGCCCATCCGTAGAGCCGTCAGGCCTGATCAGCGCGAGGGTAATCGTGCCACACACAACCTCGCGAGAGGATAAGGCATATGGAAGAAGCGATTAAGAGGGGGCAGATGCGAGGGGAACTCTGGCATTACGTAGAGTGAGTGATAGCAGAGAGGAAGGATTGCAACCTTTGCTCCTGGTCACTAGCAGACAGAGAGACGTAGTCTCAAGAGCATCGTGGTCTCAGCTCGGGGGTGGCTAGTGGTAAATCCGTCGGGAGTCACTGAGCCTACGGTTGGGTGGAAACGAGTACCCCTCTCAGCAGTTGCTCATACTTCTGGTGTTACTTCTGATAAGTGTTTTATATATTGCGTCTTGAAATTCATATACTGATATATATATATGCTCGTAGAACTGTGAAATTATGAATGATTACAGTATAAGAATGTTTGTGCAGTGTTTTGATAGGAAGTAATAGATATATGCTTACAATAGAGGAATCCATGCATGACTTACATTGATAAAATGAATCTAATTATGCCTAGGTTGAACTAAGTTAGGCTTCCAACCCGTTCTCGGGAAGCTCTTTACCCTTATCTGTCTCCGGGAATTCCCCCGGTATAGATCTCTTTACAGAGATTCTCTCCTTAGAAAGGTTCACCAAGAACCCAGAAAAAGGACTTGAACGCGCAAGTCTTAATAACCCTGTACGAGGAGGAATGACCCTCTTAAAATTCTGAAGTAGCAGCATAGGGATAAGTAATGAATCGATGGATGAGATCCTGTCGGAAAACCCATGGTCATTCATGACCGTTAGATTGATGGAAGTAGTAAGAGTGTTACACGTCTTGCCCCTTTTTCCCTCTATCTTCGTGAATAGCGAGGAAATTGGGATCGTAGGTCCCTAAGGTCCATGAGAACATTTTGACCGTTGATTTTTCCACATCCACAAAGTAGTGGAAGAAATACACGAGGTGGGACAGACCTAAACCGTCAGATCGGCTGGAGAGGGAGACCTGGATCGTCGGTTTCTACGTCCGGGGTGTACCAAGTTAAGCATATAGAAGGGGGAGATCGACAGTCGTTGGATCTCATCCAGAAATCCCGTCGACCATTGGGTCAGGTTAAGATGCTCAGAGTTTAGTCTCTGGAGTGTGCGCAGGAAGAACGGATCTAGACCGTTAGATCTTGGTCCAATTACCCGTTAGTCGTTGGATCGGATCGGAGCTGTCCGAGGGTTACCATCGGGAGTCCAGCCATCGACATATCGGGATTCTCGAGGAAAAGAAAATCGAGACACTTCAAGTCTCGAAACACCGGGTAGATCTGGACCGTCCGTTTGAGGATACACGTGGCGGAGATCGAGGTTTACTATTGGGAGTCGAGATATCGACATTCCCGTGGGTAGGAGATCGGGGAAATCCGAAGTAAAAACTCTGGTAAAATATGAGTCATCCGTTTGGAGAGACAGGTGTCAGAAATCCATGGAGAGTCGAGATATTCGGCATCAGGAAATCAGAGCTTCTGAGGCCATGAGAATTGGGACATCACAAGTCTCAAAATCCCGGAGAAATCAGGACCGTCCATCAGAGGAGGCCATGTGGTAGCAATCGGCGCCATCGGGGAAAGTCCCGACAGGAATTTGTTGAGCGACATTTGGGTCATTGGGATATCGGGGATCCTGGTGTCAAAGTGTTTAGGCAGGATGGAATCGCGAAGTTCGAAACCCCGATGAGTGGAAGCCAGCTGTCATCACAACAAACAAGGAAGGAGGCGCCATTGTGTGGGCCAGCTGTCAACATGGTGAAGAATCAGGATTTGAGGGATCGACAGTCCCGTAGGCAAATGTTCTTCGACATTTGAAACCTTGAACCTCGAGGGAGGTCAGGGACTATTGATCCATTAGACGATCATGACCGTTGATTAAGCTAAAGGCGGACAGGAGTTGCTAGCTATCAACATGGCAGAGAATCGAGATTTGAGGGATCGTGAATCCTGAGGACGATTGCACCTTGGCCTTGGAAACCCCGTAGCCCCGATAGGTGATAAGACTGCAGTCATGGGGATCGTAGTCATGAGGGCTAGGAGCCTAGCTAGGAGAGCTAGCGTGAAAAAGGTCGTGTCGGGATTCGAGGAATCGCGAGTCCTAGGGACGTTTGCATTTCAACATTGAAAAGTCCGAAACCCCGATGGGGGACAAGGCTGCGGTCTTGTGAGACAGAGGTCACATGGACCAAGAGCTTAGCCTGGAGGGCTAGCAGGAATTGGAGTGTGTCGGGAATTTGGAGTCCAAACCCTGAAAGGAGGAAAAGGCTGCGGTCTCATGAGAGCAGACATGTGAACCAGAGGGCATAGCCCAAAGGCCATAGCCGGAGGGGCTAAGGCCGGAAGAGAGCTCATCGGACATCAGAGAATTGAGGGCATAGGAACCCTCGACATTAGAAAGGTCAAAACCTCGAAAACCTGAGGTTGTCATCAGGGAAAGGCCACGGTTAGGTGTAGAGAGCTATATAGGTGAATGAAAGACCCGTTGCTCAGGGTTGGCATTCCACTAATGCAAGCTTCGGGGATTCTCATTGATGAGAACTAAAAAAATAAAAATAAAAAATAAGTTTGATTTAGGTAGTGGGTATGTTACAAAGTGGTATCAGAACATGGTTACAACACTCAGCCTGATTGGGCTCATGAACGAGTTGCGCATAAGCTCCATTCGAAGCACTCCCATGAGGAGTAACCCCCCTGACTTAACTCTCTTGTCCAGGATTAAAAAAAAAAAAAAACTTGGAAAATGAGAACCCAACTGTGTATGCATGTGAAAGAGTTATGAATTTATGCACAAATTATAAAATGTATCTAACTCCTGACTAATAACCAGCGTTTGTCTCTTCACTCAAGCGGACGATCAACCGCAGGAATCTACAGACACAGAGTATGGTGACTCACCAAGAGGTGGGAGAAGGATCCCACAACAGAGACGAGGAGTCTGACGAAAGAAGATCAATAGGAACCCCTCTAGACCTAGCCGAGACTGTGAGAAGTCTCATGGTTGAATTGCAAAGCTGCAAGGCCGACAATGAAAGGATGATGAAAGAACAAGAAAAGCAAACCGAAATTAATGTAGTTTTACTGTAGAGCTTATCCGACCTACAGCGACAAATGCAGCATGAACCTGAGATGCAGAATCATGGTCGTATTAGTGGCCATACTGAGAGAAGAACGTCAAGAAAGGTCCACCCCAGAGGTAAAGGACCAATGACAGACGATTCCACTGAGAAGGAAGCTGGCGATTCAGAAGGTTCTTCCAGTAGCAAGTCCAGTTCCTATTCTCAAAGGAAACAAAAGAAGAAAAAGACTTCCAAGAGTCATAAGTTTGAGGAATTCAAAAAGGCCAAACCTCCCTCCTTCGATGGTGAGATAAAGAAGGGAGAGGAAGCTAAGGCCTGGATACTAGGACTGAAGAAATATTTCAGAGTCCGTGATTTTTCAGAGAATTTAAAGGCCCGAGTGGCCACTTTCAATTTGAACGGAAAGGCTTCCATATGGTGGGAAGACCTTAAGAATATGAAGGGGGTCCACGAGGAGGATTTGTCTTGGAAACGGTTCGAGAAGTACTTCTGGAAGAAGTATTTGTCGAAAAGGTATTTCGACGAGAAGGCTAAAGAGTTTTATGAATTCAAACTAGGACAACTTACAGTGGAGGAGTATGTCAACAAATTCTTCGACTTACTGAGATATGTACCCTACATCAAAGCAGAGAAGACGAAGGTACAACGCTTCATCAGTGGATTACCCAAGGAATACTGGAACCGAATTGAATTTGACGAGCCAAAGACCTTAGAAGACACTATACGAAAGGAAACATATTGTCATGGACAATATGGACATCGAGCAGAGTCTCGTGGAGACTAGAGACTGAAGAGTGGTTCGAGATTTTAGAAAAAGGGGAGCAAATCCTTAGGATTTAAAAAACTACAAAAAGAACCCCATAATGAATTTCCTAACCCGGAGTGTACTCCAACAGAACTTTCCCTCGAGGGACGGAAATAAAACTTCTGAACCTATATCAGTGAAGACTAACAACCCAAAGAAAGAACCTCTGAAATGTTGGGATTGCGGAGGAGAGCATCTCCGGAGAGACTGTCCACACCGACAACAAAATAGTCGAAAAATTTATAACATACAGGAAGCCACCACAGTCAATGATGTGGCAAGAAGTGTGTCGCAGATTTATGCAGCCTTGGATAATAACCAAGCTGACCACCAAGCTTCAGTGGTGGAAATAGAAGGTATGATTTTCAACCATCTGGTGTCTGTTTTGATTGACCCTGGTTCAAATTTGAGTTATATATCCCCTAGAGTTGTTGATAAGTTTAAACTACAGCCACAAAAGAAAACTAAACTATGGTTGGTACAGTTAGCCACTGGCACCAAAAGAAAGGTAGTAGAGGTCATACCAGCTTGCCAATTAAAGTTGGGTGAACTTCCCACCCAAGCAACTTTTAACGTATTACCCCTGGGATCATACGATCTATTGATTGGTATGGACTGGCTAGCTGCCCATAAAGCCAAACTAGACTATTACTATAAAACCTTAGAATATGTGAGCGAAGAAGGAAAAAGGATAACCCTTCAAGGGATCCGAAAACCGGTCTTGGTGAGACAAATATTAGCCCTGAAAATGAGGAAGTATTGCCGAAAGGGATGTCCCCTATATGCAATACAGGTGTTGAAAACAATCGAAGGTGCTAAACCTAGCCCTGATGATCACCCTATACTGAGAGAATACAAAGATGTGTTTCCGAAAGAGGTACCGGGTCTACCTCCGAGAAGAGACATTGACTTATCAATAGAACTCGCTCCAGGAGCGGTGCCGATGTCTAGGACACCCTATCGAATGAGCACACCTGAGTTAGTGGAACTCAAATTGCAATTGAAAGAAATGATGGATAAGGGTTATATTCGACCCAGCATGTCCCCATGGGGAGCACCTGTCCTGTTTGTGAAAAAGAAAGATGGCACCCTTAGACTGTGCATAGATTACAGACAACTTAATAAAGTAACCAGAAAGAACAAATACCCCTTGCCCAGGATCGATGATCTATTCGATCAGTTGGGAGGCGCGTCTATTTTCTCAAAGATTGACTTGAGGTCAGGATACCATCAAGTCCGAATCAAGGGTGAAGACATCCATAAAACCTCTTTCCGGACACGATATGGTCACTATGAGTTTGTGGTAGTACCATTCGGGTTAACCAATGCCCCTACCACTTTCATGTGCTTAATGAACAATGTACTCAGTAAATTTCTAGATAAGTTTGTACTAGTTTTTATTGATGACATTTTAATCTACTCTAAGAATAGAGAAGAACATGAAGAACATCTTAGGCTTGTGTTGCAAGTTCTAAGAGAGCATCAACTCTATGCCAAATTCAGCAAATGTGACTTCATTCAGAAGAAAATACACTACTTGGGGCATGTTTTGTCCGAGGAAGGGGTAGCAGTATATCCTGACAAGATCAGGTCTATCATGGAATGGCCTACCCCAAAGGATATCTCAGACATCAGATCCTTTATGGGATTGGTGAGATACTATAGTAGTTTTATAAAATATTTCTCCAAGATTGGTTGTCCAATCACTGCCCTCCAGAAGAAGGGAACAAAATTTCTATGGACACAGCAATGTGAAGAAAGATTTCAAATCTTGAAACACCTACTAACCCATGCACCTGTGTTGAAAATCGCCGACCCAGAAGCTGACTTCCTTGTGTGCACGGATGCCTGTAAGGAAGGGCTCGGAGGAGTCCTTATGCAGGAAGGAAAGGTGATCTGTTATGAATCCCGAAAACTGAATGAACACGAGGTCAATTATGTGACTCATGATCTAGAACTTGCTGCCATAGTGCACGCCTTAAAAATGTGGAGGCATTACCTCTTGCGAAGAAAGTTTGTGCTTATGACAGATCATTGTGGATTACAGTATTTGTTTGATCAACCCAAGCTTAATGCTAGACAAGCCAGATGGATGGCCCTCCTTAGCGAATTTGATTTTGAAATAAAACACATTAAAGGGAAGGAAAATAGGGTGGCTGATGCCCTCAGCAGAAGTATGAAAACGATTCACCTGGCAGCAGTGAGTACCTGCGAGACGGATGTCAAGAGAAGAGTCAAACAGGCACAAGAAATAGATCCCTTCATTTGAAATATGACCCTGTACCTACAACAAGAACCCGCTGGAGTAAAATATGAAAGCTATCAGATGACCGAAGGAGGCCTGCTCACTTACAGAGATAGACTGTACATTCCCAATTGTGACGACTTGAAGAGGTTCATCATGGATGAACTACATAAAAGACCCTACACCGGTCACCCGGGATACCAAAAAATGATCACTGCCCCCCGGAATAAATTTTATTGGCCGGGATTGAAGAAGGACGTAGCCAAATATTTGGCCCAATGCATAGAATTCCAATAGGTTAAAGAAAAACATCGACACCCAGCAGGACTACTACACCCTTTACCCATCCCAGAATGGAAATGGGAAACCATCTCCATGGATTTTATCACTGGATTTCCCACTTCAACCAAACAGAATGACGCCATTATGTTAGTAGTGGATAAACTGAGCAAGTCTGCTCATTTCATCCCCGTCAGATCAAACTGCAAGGTGATAGATATCGCCCAGATATTCATGAAAGAGATATTTCGACTGCATGGTATGCCGAGGGAGATAATATCTGACAGAGACACAAAATTTACTTCCAACTTTTGGAAATCACTAATGGTGGGTTTAGAGACCAAATTGTTGTTTAGTACCGCCTATCACCCTCAAACCGATGGATAGACAGAAAGAGTAAATCAAATATTAGAAGATATGTTAAGGATGCATGTAATGCATCAACCCAGGAAATGGGAAGACTACCTGCCATTGGTAGAATTCGCCTACAA
>ML781494.1:164177-206506 GCA_009831015.1 Picea engelmannii
TGGTAAATCCGTCGGGAGTCATTGAGCCTACGGTTGGGTGGAAATGAGCACCCCTCTCAGCAGTTGCTCATACTTCTGGTGTTACTTATGATAAGTGTTTTATATATTGCGTCTTGAAATTCATATACTGATATATATATATATATGCTCGTAGAACTGTGAAATTATGAATGATTACAGTATAAGAATGTCTGTGCAGTGTTTTGATAGGAAGTAATAGATATATGCTTACAACATAGGAAGCCATGAATGACTTACGTTGATAAAATAAATCTAATTACGCCTAGGTTGAACTAAGTTAGGCTTCCAACCCGTTCTCGGGAAGCTCTTTACCCTTATCTGTCTCCGAGAATGCCCCCGATATAGATCTCTTTACAGAGATTCTCTCCTTAGAAAGGTTCACCAAGAACCCAGAAAAAGGACTTGAACGCGCAAGTCTTAATAACCCTGTACGAGGAGGAATGACCCTCTTAAAATTCTGAAGTAGCAGCGTAGGGATAAGTAACGAATCGACGGATGAGATCCTGTCGGAAAACCCATGGTCATTCACAACCGTCAGATTGACGGAAGTAGTAAGAGCGTTACACGTCTTGCCTCTTTTTCCCTCTATCTTCGTGAATAGCGAGGAAATCGGGATCGTAGGTCCCTAAGGTCCATGAGAACATTTGGACAGTTGATTTTTCCACATCCACAAAGTAGTGGAAGAAATGCACGAGGTGGGACAAACCTGAGTCGTCAGATTGGCTGGAGAGGGAGACCTAGACCGTCGGTTTCTATGTCCGGGGTGTACCAAGTTAAGCATATAGAAGGAGGAGATCGACAGCCGTTGGATCTCATCCAGAAATCTTGTCGATCATTGGGTCGAGTTAAAATGCTGAGAGTTTAGTCTCTGGAGTGTGCGCAGGAAGAACGGATCTAGACTGTTAGATATTGGTCTAATTACCCGTCAGCCATCGGATCGGACCAGGGCTGTCCGAGGGTTACCATCGGGAGTCCAACCATCGACATATCGGGATTCTCGAGGACAAGAAAATCGAGACACTTCAAGTCTCGAAACGCCGGATAGATCTGGACCGTCTGTTTGAGGATACACGTGGCGGAGATCGAGGTTTACTATCGGGAGTCGGGATATCGACATTCCCGTGGGTAGGAGATCGGTGAAATACGAAATAAAAACTCCGGTAAAATCTGAACCGTCCGTTTGGAGAGACGGGTGTCAGAAATTCGTGGAGAGTCGGGATATTCGGCATCAGGAAATCGGAGTTTCCGAGGCCGTGAGAATTGGGACATCACAAGTCTCGAAATCCCAGAGAAATCGGGACCGTCCATCAGAGGAGGACACGTGGTAGCAATCGGCGCCATCGGGGAAAGTCCCGACAGGAATTTGTTGAGCGGCATTTGGGTCATCGGGATATCGGGGATCCTGGTGTCAAAGTGTTTAGGCAAGATGAAATCGCGAAGTCCAAAACCCTGATGAGTGGAAGCCAGCTTTCAGCACAACAGACAAGGAAGGAGGCACCATTGTGTGCACCAGCTGTCAACATGGCGGAGAATCGGGATTTGAGGGATCGACAGTCCTGTAGGCAAATGTTCTTCGACATTTGAAACCCCAAACCTCGAGGGAGGTCAGGGACCGTTGATCCATTAAACGATCATGACCGTTGATTAAGCTAAAGGCGGACAGGCGTTGCTAGCTGTCAACATGGTGGAGAATCGATATTCGAGGGATCGCGAACCCTGAGGATGATTGCACCTTGGCCTTGGAAACCCCGTAGCCCCGATAGGTGATAAGACTGCGGTCACGGGGATCATAGTCATGAGGGCTAGGAGCCTAGCTAGGAGAGCTAGCGCGAAAAAGGGCGCGTCGGGATTCGAGGAATCGCAAGTCCTGGGGATGTTTGCATTTTGACATTGGAAAGTCCGAAACCCCGATGGGGGACAAGGCTGCGGTCTTGTGAGACAGAGGTCACATGGACCAAGAGCTTAGCCTGGAGGGCTAGCGGGAATTGGAGCGCGTTGGGAATTTGGAGTCCAAACCCCGAAAGGAGGACAAGGATGCGGTCTCATGAGAGCGGTCATATGAACTAGAGGGCATAGCCCGGAGGCCATAGCCGGAGGGGCTAAGGCCAGAAGAGAGCTCATCGGAGATCAGAGAATCGAGGGCATAGGAACCCTCGACATTAGAAAGGTCAAAACCCCATAAACCTGAAGTTGTCATCAGGGAAAGGCCACGGTTAGGTGTAGAAATCCGTATAGGTAAATGAAAGACCCATTGCTTAAGGTTGGCATTCTGTTGATGCAAGCTTCGGGGATTCTCATTGATGAGAACTAAACAAAAAAAAAAGTTTGATTTAGGTAGTGGGTATGTTACATGTTGTGTGGGCTTGGGGATTATGGCTTGAGATATGTTCTAAAACTGGATCAAGGGTTTTCTTTCCCTTACTGCTTCCTTTGCCTGGTTCTGTAGTTTTGTGAGGGTTTTCGACTTCCTCTTTGTTCGATAGTTTGCTGAGAGCATCAAAGGAATTAATAGTTGGGATCTTCTTGATTCATATCTGTGTGGATTTTTTCGATGTGTGTTTCCTGCGTTCCTGCACTTGGGTGAAGCCATGTTGCTACTTTTCCTCTACTGTTGGTCGAGTTGGTGCATTGAGGGGGTAGTCTCTAAAGAGATTCCCATGTTCGTGACATTTCTGGGATATGAAAGGGATGTGTTCATAGTCGATGGTCTAGGTCCATTCGTCATCTTAATACTCTATGGTGACAGATCCTGAAAGGGATTTTGAGATGTTCATGTAAACAAAGATTCGTGCGTAGGAAGTGTATTTTCTATGCTTCATGGATTCTAAGGATTTGACATACCTTCCTAGCATATTTCCAATGCCTATCAGGATTTCCTCAAGCTAGAACTCCTCGGGAAGGAAGTACAAGCATATTCAGACAGGGGCATAAGCAAAGTCTTCTTTTTATGGGAAGAAACGATCTATCTAGAACCTTAGATACAATCCAGCTGAGTTGTAGAAGTAGGGACCATTTTCAAAAACCCTATATTTATCCTCTAGACTGTAGAATATGATTGTGAAGAAGCCCTTCCAGCTTAGTTGCATCTCATAGTTGCTTTTTAGATTCCACTAGTGCTTGATCCATTTCATGAGATCCCTCTCTCATGGTCAAATCCCTAAAAAATTTCCGATCAAGGCATGATATTTCATAAAATGGGTCTGTTCTCCTACCCTGGTAGATTTTATTAAGTAATTTTTTGTCATTAGCGCTTGAATTATACATTTACCTCATTCCCAGTTCCGAGATTCCTTTACATGCGAACACTCGACTTCCATGCCCATACTTTTCCATTCATAAGAGGAGTTTTTGACCCCTCTGTATGAGGTCATGCTGCATGGGAAGGTTCGACTGAGAACACGGGTATAGTGCTACGCAGATTGGTGTAGAGGAGGATCTGGTGCCGCATAAGGTAGAGCATGCAACCGGTGGAAACCCTAGCTCGAAATCGGCCCCAATATACCTATCCAATTTTTTTCATTTGTTACAAACAGACTGTGTCAAAAATCTTGTAACTATGTCAACACAGAAAATGATCAGCAAATATCTTTGAAACCCTAAACTAGTCACTTAATCCGTCGTCAAGCCACTACTTAAAACTCTCCGTTACAAATAAAACTTAAAACAGAGTGGCAGAAATCCATGCAATCTGCAATTCTTGTATAATCCGAATCATGTTCAGTTTGGAATAGATTACCAGAAATAGAATCCCAAAATGATTGAAAGACAACAGCGGAAAGCCATGATAATGTATCATGGATTTCCGTTGTTTTCTTTCAATCATTTGGGATTCCATTTCTGGAACCGAGAATCTATTCAAAGACTATACTTCAATCGAAATTGGAGATTGTCATATTCAAAGATGGATGATTCAATGCTCTGGGTTGCAGAGTTGAAGCTATCAACGAGATTGGATTTTTGGGCATGATCAGAACTGAAACAGATTGATTTAAACTCGATACACCTCCGACAACACAGTTTAAATTAAGAAAAAGTTTGTCCTTAGGAACGAGTGGGCCCATGATCTTGTGCAACTAGGTTACGGTTGGTCGGTTCCCTCTTTCAAGTTGGAAAAGAATTTCTCAGAATCGTACGCTCAGAAATTTCTGGGAATCACACTGGTACTTCAAGAGTTGGGAACCGATCACTTCCGTAAAATGACAATCAAATACCATAAAATCTTAGAGATTAGATCCATTTTAATAAAGATTCTATTAAAAATTGGGATCAAATATTTTTAGTGTTAAACCTAGTTCCAGAAATTGAGATAAAGGAAATTTTCTTGTAATGAAGGATATCCATAGATGTGATAGGAATCTAATCATTTATTTTATAATGTAAAAGGAGAGATATGATTTGTAGTTTTAAAAAATTGATTGTGAGTTTTATTGGAAAATGATAATAATAATAATAATAATAATGTAGAAATATTATAATAAAAATATTTTATTATTTTGAGTTAAGGGACAACATCTGCCATCCTGACACAACGGCCTTGATGGCCAGTGACTAGAACCACTATGGCACATAGACGCAACGCATGAAGGCGTTCAACCCATGCGCCAACAACACTTACAATGATAAACAACACCCACAACGGGAAGCACCGACTCTGACCAAGTTATCAATCATCGTTATCCAATAGGGCACGCCATGACCCCCTCATCTGGAATCATGTCGTCCTCCAGGTGATAGACGCGACGATAACCCCAACGCAACATATCCTAAAAGGACCAAGGACTCAATAATATCCAGTGTGCTAGGAGCCGAAATCACTGATGAGAAGACTAGACCCACTCCCCAAGCAACAGGTCAACAAGACTCAATATGATGACATTCAAGGTGAAAGCACAATCTATTACGTGACTTTGCCAACCACCAACCACTAACTATTAAGCAAGATGTCTAAGTGCGAGGGGGTGAACTGTTACCAAGCTACTAAGGTCATAAAAGTTATCACGAGGTGAACTAAGTTAGGCATTGAACAACACAAGAAACGTTGATTACCAAATACCCATTTTCCATTAAATTAAGAGAACCATTAATCTACGATGCTTATATAACAACGACTTTATTCCATTCCCTTCGGGTGCCATTCTTTATTCCATTAGATAACACCTTGCCTTTCAATTATATTTTAAATTAGCAGTTTGTATCTCTGTGAATCAATTCACTACCAACATGACAGGTAGGACATTCAATATTAAATCGCCACGAGAATGCGAATAATGTTGTTCATTATACACTACGTAACTGTCATCTATTATTATGTGTAACCATATAAAAATGCCAGTCCATTTAACCATGACAACTGTCAGCACGGTCACACAAACAAGATGACCAAGAGTATTAATGGCTATCAATATTACATCATATAGTATGATAACACTGCATATTATAGCGTTGTCCTATAAATCAATACCTCTACTGTGACATCTGAACCATACCTCCATGCCACGCACTATCCTATCAACAACCATCATAAAATCGCCAAGGAACTGTCAGCTACTAAATACATCACAGTGATAGCCGAAAGGGGTTGGGGTATATTTATACAGAAAAGTAGATGACTAAATAAAGGCGCAGGCATAAATAACGTTGTCATAAAGATATATAAAAATGCATGTAATCACCATTCCCGCCAGTAAAAACGTCATCCCAATAGAAAAAATGCCAACCACCAAAATCATAATGATATATATAGAAAATTGCAAACTAATATAAACAAGTCATCATGATACATATAAACACGCAGGGAATCACCATTCCCGCAGGTAAAAACACCATCCACAGGAAAAAACGCCATCCACATGAATCATAATTATATATAGAAAATCGTAAGCTAAAGTAAATCAGTCATAATGATACATATAAACATGCATACAATGGAAATTACCAGGCTGGAAAATGGTTGTCTATTGCTATCTTGTAAACTGAAACAGATATAACCCAATCACTATCTACCATCCTATCTATATAATAATTAACTTATTAATTCTTCCATCTATCTCTATCCTGTAAACTGAAACGGATATACCCAATTAGCTAATTAAACTAGAACAAATATGACAAACCCATCGTTATCCTGTAACTAAACAAATATAACCAAATGTTGTCTAAACTAGATCAGATATGAAACAGTGGTTGTCCTTTAAATCTCGATAATGCAGTCTATCCACATAAGATGTGGATGGGAAAAAATATGGGGGAAATCATCTCAAATTGCTGTGTAAAATGCAAAGATAATTTGGGTGGGGAGTGTTAGGTAATTTTAAATACAATCGTTGTTTTACATGGCTTGTTTAACATTAGCATATTAAAATGCTAGCATTGAATTCGCTAGTTTTAAAATGATTAAAACTCATAATAATTTGCATTATCAAAAACCCATAATTGAAGGATTAAACGGATTACGATGCATATAAAAAAGGATTAAAAGGATTCGAAAGGATTAAACATGTCTTTTAAAAGGATTAAATCACATATTAAATCCGCTATTAATATTCATCCTCACACAGCGTAGTAAAACACTATCATTAAATTGCCAATTTTAAAATGATTTACAAAAGAATTTAGTAGGAAATTAAAACATATATCACTGCCATAATAATGTTGACTTAAAATGGCCAAGGAAAAATCACCCAGGATGAAAATCGCAGTAATAAAGATTCAATTCACAAGCAATAAAAGGGTAAATTCACAGGGTAAATTTTCCAATGAAAAGTAATAACTTGCAGAGGAAAATTTGCAGGCCAGATGGATTATAAACGCAGAGAAAAATAAGGTAATAAAACACAGAGTTTAATAAAAACACAAAGGGTATTAAGAGGTTCATGGAGAGGACTGATAAACAATAACATAATTACTCAATCACAAGAAGGCGCAATGCCCATCAATCAGCCAAGAACAATCTACAGGGGTAGACGACTGGGCAACACATTCTTCGCTCATCATCCACACACAGAAAAGAAGGGCATTAGAATCTATACGTCACTATGCATCGAAGTGATTACCATCGATTCGACTCCTGGCCGATTGCTCGAGTGTGGACTGACAAACTAGGGATGAGGATGAAGTAAAACACAACTCTTCAAAACAAATCAACAAAACCAAAAGGACAGTCACAACATTCACGGATCGAATGCCAAAGGAATCAATTCAAGCAGCGAGCTTAAGGCTATGGGGAAATTAAGTTCTCAATTAAAATGCTAAGTCCAACACCTTCTTTACACAGTTAAAAGTACAGAATTGAAAGCGTAAGGTCAATAATAATCTACCATGCAAAATAAAAGACATGCGTACCATAGCCCAAGTCACCCACCCCGAGTCATTGTCCCGCACGCTCTGTGAAGCTCCCTCTTACCAACTAATGAGACTTCACCGGTACCTCCCAGCCAATGCTAGGGGTAATCTTCTTTCCCCTTAGCCCCCCGAGCCACAAAGAGGCCACACACACTAAACCAGAGAAAAGCTAGCTCCCAGCTAGCCTCGCAAGGCCGAGCTACCACTCCTCACCGAGTTGGGTATCCCAACTCCCACAAGCTAAGTCAGTCAAGTCTAAAATTCTGCAGTGTAACATTATGCATAATAGAGGATATCCATCCTTCTCCTCCTCCCTCCTTTATATATAATTTCTAAGTCACTTCTTTCCCAAATTCCCATTTAATTTATTGTTCAATAATTTAATTCAGAAAAATCCTCCCCGTACATGTGTCACCCCTCCCCTTCATTGCACCTGAAATTAATTTCATTAACTATTTAATTACTCCTATTTCCCTCACCCACCTAAAAACATTCCTAGAATTTATCCTAGGTGTCCCCATATTCCCTTACACAATTTAATGAATTCCCCCCTTACTAATTTACTAGTTGAGTTCAATTTAGAAAGTTCTTAAAGGCAAGATTCCTTGCTAAGTTGGTCATTCTGCTTTTTCCTTATGTTTCCCTTTTTCTTTAAGTTTCCCCCTTTTTCCCTTAATTTCCTAATTCTTTTAAATTTCCCTCTTTCCCTTTTTATCTAAACTCAAATTAGTAAGTGTAGAAAATTATCTTTTTACCCTTTTTCTTTTTAATTAATAAATTTTAATTAGCATGTGTAACAAAACAATCATTTCCCTTTTAAAATTTTAAATCCCTCAATAATTTGATTTTAATAATTTAATCAAGTTTCTTACCACCTTTTCGTCACATGTTTAATGATGATTATTATTATTTTTATTTTTTTTACCACAAGTATTACTTTAGACCTAGATTTTAATTTTCGAGGTTGGGCGACATTTTATTAGGGAAATTGTTTTTAAAACTTTCTTATCATGTTATTCGTTCTAAGGCCATCTAGGTTTATTCTCTTATTAGTTAACAATGCGGCGTGCCCTTCAAGACGCACTAGGTGCTCCAAGGGTGCCACTCGCCTCATTCATTTTCCCTTGCACCACGTGCCCTTCAGGACACACTACATGCTCCAAGGGTGCCACTCGCCTCTTTTCATTTTTCTTATGTGACGTGCCCTTCAGGATGCACTAAATGCTCCAAGGGTGCCACTCACCTCTTAACTAACTTGGTAGACATAAAAAACCCCTAGAGTCAATACTCTGCGAGGTGATATTGTGGGAGACTAAGGGCCTCTAAGGAATAAGGCCCCTATGTTATTGCACACCCCTTAGAATCATCATGAGTGACTATCACAGTCTACCCTCATGGCATCATGGGTCTTCTCGAACTAGGTAGTCATTAACCTATAGTTTGAGCCACGACGAGAGTGCTAGTAGGTTGTGGCAGGGTTGTTTTCCACACCTGACCCTCAACGTCTCTGGTAGTCATGCGTGACACCTATACTCCACATGTGAGTCCGGTCGGAAAGCTATCATCAACCTGCTTCATCAACGAATCATGTTAGAAATGAGATCCATAACCATAACATCTAATTAGATGTACATATCTCATATATACAACAATAAAACCCAATAGTCCACTCCCTGACTCGATCCAGAGTCCAAGGGTTTCATCGATGCCTCTGCATCCTCAAGGTACAAAATCCTTCACACTCAAGAGAACCGAGTCAATAGCACCTGTCTAAGTCAATACAGAAAAATAACATATAATCACATCCATAATGCCTCATAATCATAATCAATGGAAAATAGTATAATAATACGGATCACTTGAAAGCAAGTGTCCTCAAAGAATAAGTTCGCGCAGTGTGCGCAAGAGAGGGATGTTATATACACCCCCTCTTGGTCTAAACTTTGTCCCGAAGTTTCACAGTATATGAGTGTCGAAAAATGTGTATCAGAGTATCTTAAGTCTTTTTATCAAACAAAAAAAAAATGCTAGCACATATCATATGCATCCTCCCAGGTCACCAAGTGCAGACTGTAGTTGTCCCACTGGACCTTGACCTGATCTATTGTTCTACGTTGCAGCTATCGAATGCGATGATCCAAGATGAGGATCGGATCAGTCATGACCGCACCCTCATCCGACACCTACAAGGTGCTCAAGTCAAAACATGTGTAGGATCACTAATCATAATATCTCAATAGAGACGTGAAAGACTTTGTGCACATGCCTCAAGAATCAAGGAAGGCTAGTTAATAGTCCATGGGCCTCTCCTTTCCACAATCTTGTAGGATCCCAGGAACCTAGGAGAGAGTTTATAACCCTTTACAAACTTGATCGAACTCTTATGCGGTTTCACCCGCAAGAGTACTCGATCTCCAACTTCCTAACTACGGTCGACACGGTGCACATCAGCATAACTCTTTTGTCGATCCTGCACTTATTTGATCCTTTGTCTTGTTGTTTTTATTTGATCTTCCATTTCTTTGATCACTTCTGGTCCCACCAGGACCATATCCTCAAGCCAATCCCAGCTCAAAGGCGTCTCACATGGTCGCCCGTAAAGAACTCAAAAGGCACCATGTTAATGGTGCTTTGGTAACTATTGTTATAAGAGAATTCTACCCGTGACAAGAATTCTCCCAACACTTTTGTTTTTCCATCATGTACATGCGCAACATGTATTCCAAGACTTGGTTTTTTCGTTCATTCCTCCCGACGGTCTTAGGGTGATATGCAATACTAAAGTTAAGTTGGGTTCCCAATGCCTCTTGGAAACTAGTCCAAAATCGTCCAGTAAACAACGATCCTCGACCGGATATAATCCTCTTAGGAACGCTATGCAGCCTCACAATCTCAGTGATGAAAACTCTAGCTATGTTAGGTGCTTGATACGTCGTACGCACCAGAATAAAATGAGCACTCTTCGTCAGAGTGTCGACTACCAAAAATAAATAAAGTCGTGTCTCCTTGTTGTCAATGGCAATCCAACAATGAAATGCATCGAAATAACCTTCCATTTCGATTCTGGAATAGTGTGTGGCTATAGTAATCCTGTTGTATGTCTATGTTCAGCCTTTACCATCTGACATTCTAGACATCTGGCCACATAGTTGACTATGTCTTCCTTCATTTCTTTCTAGAAGAATAAGGGTTTAAGGTCTGCCCTCATCTTCGTGACTCCCGTATGAGCCATGTACAATGCTCTGTGAGCCTCGTTTAGGATCAAACTCCTCAACTCATCGTTCGGTGGTACGTAAATTCAATTTTTAAATATCAGTAGTCCATCGTCGTCCAACGTAAATCCTTGAAATCTTGGTACCATCATTGTGTTTTGTCTGATAAAATCCTTGACCTCTTTGTACTAGTCATCATCGTGAGTGTCCTTGACACCTCCAACTCTCGATATCCGAAACTCCGAAATGGAGTCAGATCAACGGTCCACAATATTGATGATTAGATGGTCCATATCTTTTCGTGATATCGCATATCGCGATTCATGTGATGAAGGGTCTCGACACTTCAAGTTGTGATCCCCGAAATGGAGCTTAGCAATTATCTCCTTCCCTTAAGCCTTCAACGATGTGACCTTGTCTATAACCACGGGCCAGACCTTATCGCGATTTCGCATATCACGAGTTGCAAGGTTAGAGCATTTCATTCCTTTGACTTTCCAGTCAGCGAAAGTTTAATCCCTCCCCACATGTTCCTCTTGGATCAACGGTCAAGATCTTATCGTGATTTCGCAACTTCACGGGCCTTCGTCATGCATGATCAATGGTCCATAGTCTCCCTTTGATCAACGACTCAGATTAAGTTGTGGTTTTGCATTTCGCGATTTCATAGGATAGAGCACCTCCTTTCTTTGACTTTCCAGTCAGCAAAATGCCAATTGCTCACCATGTTCCCTCTACATCCAACATTCCACAACATACCTCAATCCAAAGGTCCAGATCAATTCTCAGGATTTTTCATATCGCAAGTTCCCACACCATGTTTCATTGACTCATCCAATGTGCAGGTCAGCAAAATTCTAGTTGCTTTCCATGTGTCCTTCTTCAATATGGACGATCTTCCTGCTTTCGGGATTTTGTAGGCCCACTTCATCTTGCATGTGAAGATCGTGCTCCTTCTTGTGGATCCAACGACGATCGGTCTTCGGGCCCAGATCTGACGCTTGAGATCTATTTTATTCTACTGTGCGCTCCTCCTATCTAAATTCATATCTTGTGGTCATCGGGAATTATGAATGGGATCCAACGATCACTGTTGCTCTTCACTATTGATCTTGCCATTGTCATGTCATTATCGCTATGCTACTGATCGTGTTGATCTTCTCCATCAATGACAAACACGCATACCTTGCCTCTATCTGAAAACTTTCCAACAATATCCCCCTTTGGCATTGATGGCAACCCCTTGAAAAGCATGCAACTATACCACTGTAGCATCCTTGAAATTACTACCACTGTAGCATCCTTGAAATTACCACACTTTCTCCCCCTTTGACATCAATGTCAAAGAAGAAACACACTCCCCCTGAGCTGTTACGATACATACTCCCCCTATCAACTATGAGAAACTTAGAGATACAACAGATATTCAATAAGTACTCCCCCTGACCAAGTGAATAGATTAGACAAAAGAAGTTATAACCCCCAACTTTTGACGAAGATATCCAAAAGGGGTCACTGCTAACGGTTTAGTAAATATATCAGCTATATGTTCTGTGGAAGGAATATAATTTAGTTGAACAACTTTGTTTGTAACTTGTTCTCTAAGAAAATGGAATTTTATTGGGATATGCTTAGTCTTGGAGTGAAGAACAGGATTCTTGGAGACACTAATGGCACTGGTGTTATGACAGTGAATTGTAATTGGAACAGTATAGTTTACCTTCAAATCTGTAAGAGTTTGAATCATCCACAAAATCTGAGTGCAGGAAGTAGCAGCAACAATGTACTCTGCTTCTATAGTTGATAAGGAAATTGATCCCTGCTTCTTACTAATCCCTGCTACCAACCAGTCACCCAGGAAGAAGGCACCTACACTGGTGCTCTTTCTCTCATCCACAAAATTTTCTTAATCTGCATCTGAATAAGCAGTTAACTGAAAATTCTGATTTCTAGGATACCACAGACCATAAGTCATTGTTCCCTTCAAGTATTTGAATATCCTTGTGACAACTACCAAGTGACTTTGTTTAGGAGCTGACTGATAACGACCTACCATTCCATCATCTTGCATTATATCAGGACGAGATGTTGTGATATACTTAAGACTGTCTATCATTAATCAGTATGTACTTTGATCAACATCAAGTGAAATGTCACCTTTACTAAGCTTGCAACCAACCACCATAGGTGTACTAACAGGAGAAGAATCTTCCATCTGAAATTTTTTCAATATCTCTTTCAAATATTTTTCTTGAGAGATAAAAATTCTTGCAGAACTCTGTTTTACTTGTAAGCCAAGAAAATATGACAATTCTCCTATCATGGACATATCAAACTCTGTTTACATAGATTTAGAAAACCACTGAACAGAGGAATCATTATTACAGCCAAAAATAATGTCATCTACATAAATCAAAACAACTAGTAAATCATCACATTTAGTTTTTATGTAGAGATTGCTATCAACAATGCCTTTCTTGAATCCTTTGTCTTGTAAAAATTTGTCCAGTGTATAATACCAAGCTCGTGGTGCTTGTTTCAGTCCAAATAAATCCTTCTTCATCTTGCAGACATAATCAAGGTTATCTTTCAATGAGAATCCTTCAGGTTGCTCCATATATACTTCTTCCTCTAAATCTCCATTAAGAAATGTTGATTTAACATCCATCTGATACACTTTAAAGTTCTTATGACATGAATATGCAAGAAACATTATGATGGATTCCAATCTTGCCACTGGTGCAAAAGTTTCATCAAATTCCTAACCTTCAACTTGTGCATACCCTTTACAGACCAATCTGGCTTTATTTCTAACAACTTGTCATTTTTCATTCATTTTATTTTTGAACACCCACTTGGAACCTATTACATTCTTGTCTTCAGGTCTAGAAGCAAGCTGCCAAGTATTGTTCTTCTCAATCTGATCAAGCTCTTCATTCATAGCTCTAATCCAATCATCATGTTGGATGGCTTCATCAACATTTTTAGGTTTAGTCATAGATAAAAAGACAACATGCGATTGTTCTGAGTCTTTAATCAATTTCCTTCTTGTCTCAACTCCTTTATTTCTAACAGTTCTGAGAGGTGAGTTTGTTTCTTTCTGTTGATTTATGTCAGCCTGAGTATTTGTATCTTCATCTGATTCAAATTCTTCTCTTTCTGATCCTTGAACCTATTCATCTTCATCTTCAACTATATCTTATGTGCTTGGTTCAACACTGCTTACATTTTTTACCAAGATTTCTCCATCAACTTTTATCTCTATACAATCAACTAGTTTATGCAGCCTCTTATTGTAACATATGTACCCTTTACTATTTGTAGCATAACCCAAGAAGATACCTTCATCATATTTGCCAATATTTTCATCATTATTCTTAATATAACATTTACTCCCAAGACTTTAAAATGCTTGATTGAAGCAGGTCTTCCAAACCATAGTTCATAAGGAGTCTTGTCACTGTGTGGTATGAGATGTGCTTTCTTAAGGATATGAACAGTTGTATGAATTACTTCCACCCAATATGTCTGAGGTATGTTCCTTTCATTCATCATTGATCTTTCCATTTGTTGTACTGATATATTCTGCCTCTCAACAACTCCATTTTGTTGTGGAGTCCTTGGAATTGTGTACTCTCTTTTGATTCCATGTTTATCACAGAACTCTTTGAAGTTCCATGAGATAAATTCTACCCCTCTATCATACCTTACTGCTTTCAATATTTTTCCTTCTTTCCTTGATGGTCCACATAAATCCATATGTACTAACTGGAGAGGTTTTTCTGTTGAAGGAAAGTTTTTAGATTTGAACTCTGTCCGAGTAAGCTTTCCTATCTGGCATGGTTTACAAACATAATCATATGGCTTTGATATCTTTGGAAGATCCTTTACTTCCCCACTATTTTTGAGCTTGATTATATGATCAAAATTTAAGTGTCGAAGTTTCCTATGCCGTAGCCAACTTTCATCATACTTGCTTAAGTGGCATTCTTCTTTTTCTTGTTTTAACACATAGACATTGTTTTCTGTTCTTATCCCTTTTGCAACTGGCTGTCATGAATTCACAGATTTTATTCTACAATCTTTAGAGGTAAAAATGACTTCACATCCTCAGTCACAGAATTGACTAACACTGAGCATATTATGTTTCATACCTTCTACAAACAACACATCTTGAGCTTTCCCTTTTCCATTACTCAAACTTACCATTCCTTTACCTTTTATTTTTCCTGGTGCATCATTTCCAAAAGTTACATTCTCTAATTTTCTTTCACTTAGAGTTAGAAACTTACTTTTGTCTCCAGTCATATGTTTGGAACATCCATTGTCAATATACCAGGGATTCTTTTGTCTTTGGGCTGATAACACTAGTCTACACTTGTCATCTTATTTCTTCTTCCAAATCTTGAAATTTTCAGCAGTAGGATTCGAATATGGCATAAAATTCCTTAAGCGACAATCTGCAACTTTATGTCCATAGCTATGACAGATGTAACATTCTGGTTCACTGAATAACAAATCATAATGATTGTTATGCTCATAATTGTTGTTATGTTTCACCTGCGTCCTTCCTCCATCCATCACATGATTTATAATATGTGGTCATTTGTTTCTTGGCTGTGTCAATATTTGTTGTGGCAGATAATTATTCCTTGAGTATCTTGATTTCAAATATATAGATCTTAAAGAACAGTTTACAGCTTTGTGACCAAAGTTAGAACAGAAAAAACAATAACCATATAAAAAACCTTTGTATCTGAAAAAAGGTTGTAGTCGATTTTTTCCATGCTGATGATTTCTTTGATCAGAAAATGTGTTTGTGTTATTTCTTTGATCTACGGATTTGGTTCTGGTACTTTTTCTTTCATTCCTTCTTGGTGGATGATTTTCTTTCTTTGTTTCTGCAGAGTGGTTGTTGTCAATGATTGTAGATTTGACAAACTTGATGGGTTCTGTATTACTTGGATGATCACTATTTGATCCTTCTTCATAGCCCAAGCCATCTTTCAACTTTGGATTCCTTTGCTGATTTAGAATGGAAGTTAATTCTTCTGAGGCTTTAATACTTGGTAGATTTTGGTGATACAATCCCTTAAACTTCTTCATTTCTTTTCTAGTTTTTACTATCTCTTATTCTAAGGCTTCATACCTCACTTTCTTCTCTGACAACTGTTGTTTAAGTATGTCTTCTATTTTCTTTGCCTCTTCTAACTTCACTTTTAATAGAGAAATTTTTTTATCATGTTTTTCACCATTCATTTTAAACTGCTTCAACAACTGTTTTTGTTTTCTCTTCTTACATCTGAGTCTGTCAATTTCTTCCAAAACACTGATTAATTCAACTCCATATCCACCACATCTTCTTCATCATCCATTTCACCTCTTGTGTGTTCATCATCAAAATCTCCCATAACCATAAGCATAAAATTGTTCACTTTGTTTTCACATGATGAATCACTATCTATGTCTTCTAAGGAATTGTCATTGTTTGCACACAAAATTTTATTTTTACTATATTTCTTGAATTTGTACTTCTTTTCATCATCAGAGTTCTGGTTCTTTTTCTGGTGGGGACACTTAGATGCAAAATGACCTATCTTACCACAGTTAAAACATTTGAAGGGAAGATTGCCTTGATATTTTCCTGATCCTTTCTTTAACCTTCTCACAAATTTTGCCTCAATATCATCTAAATCTGAATCAGTATTCTTGTCTTCTTTAAAAGATGTTTCTCTAGTAATGGATTTATCTTTATTGATTCTCATTTCATATGTAGTTAGAGTTCCTAGGATTTGATCAATGGACAGAGTTTTAAGATCATTTAGTTCTTCTATTGCAGAGACTTTTGGATTAAATTTATCAAGCAGAGATCCTAAAATATTTTGAACTAAAAATGATTCTTCAATCTTCTCACCAAGACCCTTCATGGCATTCATAGGTTCTTCAACTCTTAAAAAATAATTGCTAACTGTTTCATCTTCATTCATATTTAGTTGTTCAAACTTCAACCTATATGTTTGGAGTTTGGCATCTTTTACTTTCTCATTTCCTTCATAACTATTAATAAGTTTATCCCACATAGCTTTAATAGTTTCAAGATGCATCACCTTTACAAACTTAGCTTCAGCAAGTCCATTCAAGATAGCATTCATTCCCTTAGAATTAAATCTAAATTCTAACTTATTATCCTTGGAAGCCAACACAACAGGCTTTGTATATCCAGTCTCTACTACATTCCAAAAATCAACACCTAAGGCCATTAGGTATGTTCTCATTCTAACCTTCCAAAGGGAAAAATTTGTTCCATCAAACAGAGGAGGCTTACTAGCTAAAGTCCCTTCATGACTTGTCATGTTTAAGCTTATAGATCTACCTTTAAATAAAAGGAACCCTCTCTGATACCAATTGTTGAAATTACTAAGACAACTAAGAGGGGGGGTGAATCAGTTGTTACTGTGCTTAAACAATTTTAAGTCTATTAAACCATTTTTAATCTTTCATCAAGTGACCATCAATATTATACATCATATGAACAACATAAATAATGAGCATCAATCACACATAAGATATACACAGAGACAGATTTTCACGATGAAACCCATAAAAGGAGAAAACCTCTTCTTCTTTGAAATGATAGGCAGTCTTTTAAGTTCTATACATCATCTATGTTTGAGCACCAACTCAAAGTGAGGCTACTACCTCTGTTTTACAAGCTCCAACTTATTTAGAGCACCAAATGTCTAGTTTATCTAGCACCAACTAGAAGGAATCACCAACTCCCTGAGTGTTCCAGCACTGACTGAATGGAAGCACCTACTTCCACTTATACAAGCACCAACTTGCATAAAGAAAACTACGTGTTTTCCCAAGCACCACCCTGCCACCCTGTTTTCTAGCCAAAACTAGATGGAAGCTACAACTCCCAATATTCAAGCACCAACTCGAATATCAGAGGACCAAATTCCTCCCTAGCACCACCCTACCTCCCTGATTATAAGTAAAATTATTGAATAACCAACAATGCAGGTGTTTCAATTCTTACCACTTCTCTTTTGTCCTGCAATTCTTCTATGCTTCTATCTGTTATGCAATTCTTCTCTGCTTCAAGCTGTTTTGCAATTCTGCTCTTGCTTCTGTATATTCATCATCTGTTATTCATCTCTGAGTTTTATCTCACACTGTGCATACTGTCGGTCTCACACTTCGCATACTGTAATTTTCCCTTTCTTACAGTTCAACTCATTTTTCATTCAAAACAACCAACAATTCACAATCACTCCATCTTTCTTTTATGCACTTCACACAACTTCAGTTACACCTCGAATACTTAGGCCAACAATGCTTTGACCAATCAATCGCCAACCATCCAAGAACCATGATTCGGTTCTACTAACTAAATATTAACTGAGAAGTTAATCGTAAAGATCAACAGTAGCCCTTCGATCATATTCTCAAATAACCAACACTATTGGATTAAATCCGCAGGGTCTTGCATTTATCCTATATTCCCGTTGACTGTGACCATGGGCCTAATCAAGATGCATTTCATATTTCACATTTTGGAAATCCTGTGTCGAAGGGTCTCGACACTCCAAGTTGCGATCCTCGAAATGGAGCTTATCTCCGCTATCTCCTCCCTCTCACGTGACCACCGACAGTGACCATAGGTTGTGCCAAAATGTGCTTCACGATTTCGCGTTTCAGCATTCTTGTCATGAGTGTCCTTGACACCTCCAACTCCCAGTATCCAAAACTCCGAAATGGAGTTAGATCAACGGTCCACAATCTTGATGATTCGACGGTCCAAATCTTTTCGTGATTTCACATATCGCATTTCCTGTGATGAAGGGCCTCGACACTCCAAGTTGTGATCCCCTAAATAGAGCTTAGCAATTAGCTCCTTCCCTTAAGCCTTCAATGATGTGACCTTGTATATGACCACAAGCCAGACCTTATCACGATTTCACATATCGCGAGTTGCAAGGTTAGAGCATTTCCTTCCTTTGACTTTCCAGTAAAAAAAAATTTAATCCCTCGCCACATGTCCCTCTTGGATCAATGGTCAATATCTTATCACGATTTCACAACTTCACGGGCCTTCATCATGCCTGATCAATGATCCACATTCTCCCTTTGATCAACGACTCAGATTAAGTCGTGGTTTCTCATTTCGTGATTTCATAGGATAGAGCACCTCCTTTATTTGACTTTCCAATCATCAAAATGCCAATTTCTCGCCATGTTCCCTCTGCATCCAACGTTCCACAACATGCCTCGATCCAAAGGTCCAAATCAATTCTCAGGATTTCGCATATCTCAAGTTCCCACACCATGTTCCGTTGACTCATCCAATGTGCAGGTCAACAAAATTCTAGTCGCTTGCCACGTGTCCTTCTTGAATATGGACGGTCCTCCTACTTTTGGGATTTTGTAGGCCCACTTCATCTTTCACATGAAGACCATGCTCCTTCTTATGGATCCAACGATGGTCGGTCTTTGAGCTCAGATCTGATGCCTGATATCTGTTTTCTTCTACTGTGCACTCCTCCTATATGAATTCAGATCTTACGGTCATCGAGAATTTTGAATGGGATCCAACGATCACTGTTGCTCTTCACTATTGATCTTTCCATTGTCATGCCATTATCGCTGCACTACTAATCGTGATGATCTTCGCCATCAATGACATCACCATCAATGACAAACACGCATGCTCTGCCTCTGTCTAAAAACATGCCAACATTGGTACCCGAAGTAGAAGCTAAATTATAACAATAAGGCCAAACTCGAACTTATCTACCTTAATTTTTTGGTTAATTTGGTGCGGAGCATACTGAAGTAGCTCCAAAATGGGCCTCATACTCGGGCACCATGTGGCTACCCTGTCACAAGGCGTTGAACTCATTGATCTGACGCTTAATGAATTCCTCTGATAGGTACCCCTCTCAGAACCGTTCCTCGAACAGTTCCCATGACACGTCGTCAACAACCATGTTCAAATGTGGCTGGAGCGTCTTCTGCCATAGAAGAGAACTCCCCTTCAGTTGAAATACCACCATGTGGTCCTTCATTCTAGAGGTCATAAACGCAAAGTGTGAAGCACCACACCTTGCTCTTCAATCATGCCTTGATAACAAAGTCATTTGTGACACTTGTGGACTCGAGAACTCAACTCTCTTGAGTTCATGGTGGATGCTAATGGTACTAGCTAAGGTGCATTATGGACCCTCAGGGATACAGGTGCCCTGGCCTCATCTTAGTACAGATGGTGGATCAAGGCCCTTAACATTACCTGGAAGGGCCTTGTCATACCATCCTCATCCCTTACAAAAAGTGAATCCAGCGCAAGGACTAGTTCTTCCCCTTGGGGGTTCGACTCCGAGGGTGCGGGAAGTTCTGGAGGCATCGCACCTCCTTCTACGACACCATGTTGCGAACCTTTGAGGCATCCTCCAAATGTGATCACCACATGGACACTTTAAGGTTTTTAATTAACGCAATGGTTAATACTCATAGGGTTACTGCAATGGAAAGCCTGGCAATCCACAATCACAGAGTTGAACCCACTTTGATACCATATGTAACGACCCCATCATTACGACTACAAGTGAAGCAAAAAGTGAAAACTTTTATTTATACAGGATGAAAACTACGATTATAGCTAAACAACACATTTGTCGGTGAGCACCACACCCGCAGAATAGGAAATAGACAACTACGACTCAATGCACTAGCATAAGATAAATTGGGTGAAACATGCGTAAAACAACAGAGAGAAACGACTACCCGCCTGACTCAAACATGACAACATCTACATGCTAAGGGACAACAACTGCTATCCTGACACAACGACCTTGCCAACTAGTGACTAGAACCGCTATGGCAGGCATGCCTAATGCATGAAGGAATTCAACCCATGCGCCAACAACACTCACAATGATCAACAACACCCACAACGAGAAGCACCGACTCTGACCAAGTTATCAATCACAACTATCCAATAGGGCGTGCCATGACCCCCTCATCTGGAATCATGTTGTCCTCTAGGTGATAGATGCGATGATAATCATTGATGAGAAGACTACACCCATGCCCCAAGAAACAGGTCGAAAAGACTCAAGATGAGGACATTCAAGGTGAAAGCGCAAGATATTATGCGACTTTTCCAATGACCAACCATTAACTGTTAAGAAATATGTCTAAGTGCGAGGGGGTGAACTATTACCAAGCTACTAAGGTCATAAAAGTTATCACAAGGTGAACTAAGTTAGGCGCTGACCAACACAAGAAACATTGATTAACGAATACCCATCCATTAAATTAAGAGAACTAATGATCTACGTTTCTTATATAACAACGACTTTATTCCATGCCCTTCGGGTGTCATTCTTTATTCCATTAGATAACACCCTTCCCTTCAATTATATTTTAAATTAGCATTTTGTATCTCTGTGAATCAATTCACTACCAACATGTTGGGTAGGACATTCAATATTAAATCGCCATGGGAATGTGAATAATGATGTTCATTATACATTACTGTTATCGGGCTAATCGTTAAGTGCGGACACAAATCGATCCCCCTAGACCCACCTAGATCTAGAAAAAAATGAGATAGGACATGGCGCTTTCCCTAGGCTCTAATCATCAAATTTACTACCAAACAAAGGATGAGAGACATACCTTTAAGTGTCACTTCCTTATGTCTTTGTTGTTCCTGTTTCTCTCCGATGCTCTTGTGATACTGATCTTGCAGTGAGACACAAAGCAACCAAAGTGAAAAAAGTAAAGTATATTCAATGACACTCTATGCATATGATAAAGGAATTATGCAATAAAATAAAGACAATTCTATGGGAAAGAAGCATGCCACTGTATTATATTAAACAATAGGAAGATATATTACAACCGGATGCCTTGATGTCGTAAGGTTCCTTCCAACAGTTCCTTGTTTCCCACACACTTCTTGCTCTAAGGATTCTGAGACCATGGATTTGATAGCTACTCACAATCTATCTTGACAAAGTAAATCTCAAATCCAACATAGCAAGATAACAATCTCAAGCCAAATTTCTAATCTCAAAGACTCAAGAACTTTCCAACCCAATCAAGCTAATTTTCTCCATGAGAGCTCCTCTCCTTTTATAAGTTAAAGAGGATAAGGTGAGGAGGTTAGGATGATCCCACTAAATCATGAAATCAAGTAAGATCCAAACCATTAAGAGGGCACCTCACCATGGAAGCTTCTCCTTCTAGAAGCATCAAGAAGATGCTCGTTTTTCCCATGTACAAAGGCCACTGCACCCTAGCTATAGTGCAACCTGCTGAAACTCCGTAACCTAGCTATAGTGCAGCCTACAAAATTCAGGAATTTCCTCACCCTAGCTATAGTGCAGCCTGCAGAAACTAGGCATTTCCTCACCCTAGTATAGAGAAGCCTGCGGAAATCCTCTTTAATAGGGATTTTACAAAGGAAAATAGAACTTCTTCTCTCAGTAAAAGTTCTTCTCCCTTCTTTCTTCAGTAATTCAGGCCATTTACCCCTCTGAAGGCAACATATAGGTTTACATCATTAATGGTCATAGGGATGACGAACATAATGTGTAACAGAGAGACCCCAAAGTATGAAGTTAAAACAGAGTGATAGCTGAAATAATTTGTCGAGTGTGTGTAGGGAACAAGGAACAGTCGGTCAGAAACCTGCCAATAAACAAGGAAATGCAGTACAATAATATAGCATCACTGAGGTAGGCATTTCCATACTCAGAATACAAATGACTCAAAGTATAAATTCCGACATGCGAATATTCATGTCAAGTAATACAGGTCATGGCCACCAAACATACACTATGTATCCATGCCAATATGACTCAAATCTAAACATAGCCACCAAAAATACATTGTGGATCTATGTGTTAAAGACTCAAATTTGAACATAGCCATGAGACATACAATGTGCATCTATGCAACAGTAAAAACTGAATATACTCCAACGCAACCTGAATCTGTGAGAAAAGATTCAGGATCTTCATCTCCACCACTCTATAGTATGAATCTAACCATGTGAATACATGTGTTGAAGTCGAACATGGTAGAAACCACTTTATTACCAGTGAATGATGAGAATTGTTAACAAGTAAGAGGGAAATCACCATTAATGTCAATGACTCCTGAGGTACACTAGTACAATCCAACGAATGTGAATTAATGAGTTGAAGTTGAACACTCAGTGGAATCTCTCGATCAGATATCAATAATGAAAACCCACTGTAGAAAGTGAGGAAACCTGCCATTGAGGCATGTAAGTTCCAAGGTACCAATTAGTTTCTAAGTCTAATTCTTGGATAATGAGTTGAATTCGACAGGAAAAGACTCGTCACAGGAGGGCCTTAATGTATCCCCCATCAATGACGCAAAACGGGTAAAAAGGTTTGATGTAGATTAGAGTAACAAGTGATTCAGAAATGACTCAGGGATGGCCGATGCAATAGAAGTCTTAAGGACTGCAAAAATGGTTGACGTAATAGAATGATTTCCGGGTTGAACTTATGTTTGAACATATTTACGACACGACAATTGTCTTGGAAACACTGACTCAACAACAGGGATCACATACCAATTTGTAATCTTATAAAGGAGTATGATCAAGAGACAAGTGGATTTTCCAACCTAGACACAAGGCGAGTGAAAGGGTTTCATGTTCAAAAGCGACTCTTCCATAGAATATAGGTTTAGACACATTTCTTTCCCAAATATTTCCCCCACCATTTCTAGAGAGTACCTCTTTATTTTTACACAAGCTTAAGGAGGATAACATATGCTTGTAATGTAGGATCATCTTTCATACTAGTCCCTCGGAGTATGTTTAACGAACCCTATGAAAGAGTGGTTTGGTCCCATATGGGCCTTTCAATGTTCGTTTAATGAGTCCAAAGAAAGAAAAACTCAGGGGTTTTTCATATTTAGAGAGTCTGAAAAACACTTAAAGATCAATTTCTCAATTCCTTTTTCGTAAAGTATTCTAATGAGACCGAAAAAGAGATAAACTATCTCTCAACAGACGTTTTCTTCAAATACTTTAATGAGCGTGAAAATAACAAGATTGCTCGACAATATTTTCATGTTTAGAGAGTCTAAAAAGAGCTTAAAGGTGACTTTAGGTGGTTCCTTTTTCATATAACCTTTATGAGTCAAAAAAAGTGATAAAAGTATACTCGGTTACATTCTCACGTATTTACGCGCATGAGAAATAACAAAGACTAAGCTCAGTAACTTATTCTCATGTATTTATGAGCATGAGAAAGAACAAAGACTAATCTCAGAATTGTTTTTATTTTTACACAATCTTTAAAACAAAACAAAACTATGCTTGGGATAGATTTTATTTTTTCACAAGATTAAAAATAAACAAAACTATGCTTGGACCTAGTTTCTTTTTTAAACAAGCTTAAACTAGAGGAAACTATGCTTGGGGTAGGTGTTTTCATTTTTACACAATATTGAACCATATAAAAGTATGCTTGGACTTCCCAACACATGGTTGGTACTTAGCTGGACTTCCCAACACATGGTTGGTACTTAGCCCCCAACTTAAGAAACTAGTGGCCCAACTTCAGCATGAAGTCCAGAGGCTGGAAGCATTTCCCCCAAGCTTCATTTTGTTCAAATGAAAAGGTGAATGAAATGAAGCTTAAAATACTAGAAGAAGGAATTGACTCAAACAAAGGGGGGGAAAAACTATTTCATTTTTTAACGAGCTTGACACAAGAATAGGAGCTGTGCTTGAGAATCTAGGTTCAATCCCTAGACCTCTGTTTCATTTTTTAATGAGCTTGACACAGAAACAGGAACTATGCTTGTAACCTTTGTTTCATTTTTTAACGAGGTTTTCACAGAGACACAACAACTATCCTTGTGACTGGTTTCATTTTTTAATGAGCTTGAAATCATAAAATCATGCTCAACACTCTCTTCTTGATCATGACTTCCAAGAGGACAATGCTCTGGAAGAACACCATGTCAAGGGACAAAACTCGGTCATGGCCTCCAAGAGATCTTCACTTGACGGAAGAAACACACTCTAGAAGGAAACATGTCGAAGTTCGCGATAGGGGTAAGGACGTTAGGCTCCAATAGCCCTAACGAAGAGATCACCATCTCAACTACCAGATCTAAGTAATAAGAGAATGAGCTTATAGTGAGAGGCTCATCTGCATCGGCAACTGAAAGCATGGGAGACAACGCCACATAATTGACATGTGGCAGGACTGATATCATTTGCATATATGAACCGTTTATGGAGGTAATCCAGTCGAGGTGGATGAATGAAACTTGATCGATAGTCATAATTCTTCCATCGTGAGGGAAAGATATCACACGAAAAAGAGTGGAAACAATAGCTTTCATGGTATAGACATAATCCCACCCAAGGAGAGAGAAATCCAAGGGGTCTTGGACTACCATGACATCAATAAATACATTTTTCCCTCCCAAAGTTATGGGAAACTAAAGAAGGGTCCCTAAAGGTTGACTGGTTCTTCTATTAAAAGCTAACATATTCTATGTAATCGACGCAAGCTGAGGGCAACCCAAATATTTCCAAGCAATAGAGGACAAAAAACTAACGGACGCACCTTCATCTATCAGCGTTTGAGGAATTTCCCAACCACAAAATTGTACTTTAATCTAGAAAGGAATGTGAGAGGGAAGACGAGGTCCAGTTAGTACAACCCAATTAAAAAGGATGGCCTAATTACTTGGAGGAGGTTCCACGGGAGAAGGAGGAATTCCCCCCAACACAATAGATTTTGTATCAATGAGAAAAACATGAGCAGTATTGGGTTTACTCTCTATCAAGAGAGTAGGATCAACTGATAATGACATCAAATCAACCACTTGAGTTTCATTCTCCAAGGGGAGTGTGACATACCCGCTACCTAAATTTAGGTTTTCCGGACCTCTGTCAGACTCGAACCCCTAATTAACCATGGAGACCCAACGTAAGCTGGCTCTTTCTCTCTCCTACACAACCTTCTGCACCTTGACCGTAGTCTTCCCTGATCTTAATTTCAGTTATCGGGGTTTCGTCTTTCCCCTTGTCAAAGGTTTTTGTATTCTGCAATTCTCGATCGCCGACGAACTCCTTTTTTTTGGCCTTAGCCCCTCCCTGGCTAGGCTCCTAGTCCATACAACTGTACACTCAAGACCACAACCTTATAGCTTTCCTTTCGTCGGGGTTCGGTCTTTCTAATATCAAAGTGCATATGCACCTTGCATCCGCGACCCTCCAATTCCTGACGTGCTCCAACGTTCGCTAGTCCCCTGGGATAGTCTTTTGGGGTCCATACAACCTCCCTCGATATGACTGCCACCTTACCTCTCGTCGGAGTTTCAGGGTTTTCAATGCCAAAGTGCATATGTCCATGGGATTCCCGATTCCTCGAATCCCGACTCTCCAGTTTGCTGACAGCTAGCCCCTCACGGTGGCACTATCCTTCTTCTCTAATGGGTTAACAGTCGACCCCCACTCATCGGGGTTTCGGACTTCATGATTCTGAAATGCAGAGATTTCGTGTCCACGGAATCCCCGATATGTCGATCCCCAACTTTCTTCGGATCTCCGACACGCGTCCTAAATGGGTGGACGGTCCAGGTTAATCCCTGGTCCATGCGACCACCTCTCATATGGACACAACCATATACTTCTATCAGAATTCCTCCTATCGGGGTTTTGACACTCATGATGTACCAACAACTCGGTTCACCGATCCCCAATTCCGACACATTCCTCTGCCACCCTAGCCTCTCGGGCTAGGTCTTTAGTCCACGTGACCAATGTCTCCATGACCACAACCTTCCCTCTCATCGGGATTTCAGACTTAATGTATGGACTTTTCGTCCCCGTGATTACCGATCCTCCGAATCCCGACTAACTGACAGTTGGCTCCCACTTATCGGAGTTTCACAGTTCGCGATCCCAAAATGCATAACCACTTTGTCACCAGGATCCCCGATATCCCAATGAAGGTCAGGATGTCTGCCTGGTGTAAGAAGGGTTATACCCCGTGCACCTCCTATCCGATCTGACGGATGAAGGGTAAATGGGCCAAGATCTAACGGCCTAGATCCATTCCTCCTGTGCACACTCTAGAGACTAGACTTCGAGTATCTTAACCCGATCCAACGGCTGACGGGATTTCCGAATGAGATCCAATGGCTCAGATTGTCCCTCCTCATGTATTTCTCCACTACTTCGTGGATGTGGAAAGATCAATGGTTCAAATGTTCTCCTGGGCCTTGGGATCTACGATCCCGATTTCCTCGTTGTTCATGAAAATAGAGGGAAAAATGGGGTAAGGTATGTAATGCCCTGGTTACTTTTGTCATTCTAACGGTCGTGAATGGCTATGGGTCATCTGGCAAGACCTCGTTCGTCGATTTGTTACCTATCCCTACACCGCTACCTCAGAACCTTAAGAGGGTCATTCCTCCTTGTACAGGATTAATGAGACTTGCGTGTTCAAGTCCCTTTTCTGGGTTCTTAGTGAACCTTTCTAAGGAGGGAATCTTCGTGAAGAGGTCCATACCGGGGCATTCCCAGGGGTAGATAAGGGTAAACAACTTCCTGAGAACGGGATGGAAGCCTAACATAGTTTGACTCATGCCTAGTTAAATTCATTTATCAACATAAGCCATGCGTGGTCATTCTGTTATAAGCATATATCTAACATTACTTATCAAAACACTGCACAGACATTCCTATACTGTAATTGTTCATCATTTCACAGGTTATGGGCATATATGTCATCATATGAATTTCAAGATGCAATATGAACAAAACACTTATCAGAAATAACTTCAGGAGTGGGTGCGACTACTGAGAGGGGTGATCGTTTCCACCCAACCGTAGGTGTAGCGACTCCCAGCAGACTTACCACTAGCCACCCCCGAGCTGAGACCATGACGCCGTGAGACTGCATCTCTCTGTCTACTAGTGACCAGGAGCGAAGGTTGCAATCCTCCCTCTCTGCTATCACTCACTCTGCGTAATGCCAGAGTTCCCCTCGCGTCTGTCCTCCTAATCGCTTCTTCCATATGCCTTATCCTCTCACAAGGTTGCGTGTGGCACGATTACCCTTACGCCGATCAAGCCTGACGGCTCTACGGATGGGTGGTTCACCATCCCATCCCTCATCAAGCCATCTGCCTACCAGCCTGCAAGGCATTGAATTTTCAGGGCCAACGAGCTGCTTTTGGTTCTCCGAGCCAGTGGAGTCCAAATACGGTATTTAATTCTTGGTGGAAGTTAACGCCACCTTTTCAGGTGCCCTCCAATGCCATCATGGTCTCTTTTTCTGCACATCCCCTCTCAGTAGTCCTGCAATAAATTCAAAATATCATTCACATTCATTGACCTTTTCCTCAAGGTCCCTTTACATCACATATTCATATTTATGAGTTTTCCATAGTTCTTGGCCAGTCCAGTTATATTTACAATCTGGGGAAACAGGGTGTTACAATTCCCTCCCCCTTAAAAGGAACATTGTCCTCGATGTTCTTAGCTATTAACATGAATTGCATGTACAGAAGTAAACAAAATCGGATATGCATGTCTCATGGCATCCTCCATTTCCCATGTAGCCTCATCTGGGACAAAATGTTTCCACTACACCTTGACCTGTGAAATGGTTCTGTTCCGGAGTTGGGTTTCCTTTCTGTCCAATATGCATTGGGGTTCTGGTAGAAATTCTCCCTCCGGTTCCACCTGGATCACAGACCAGTCAATTATATGATTAACATCATGTACATATTTCTTCAATAATGAAACATGGAAAACATTATGTGCTTTTACTGTCGGAGGAAGTGCTAGCCGATAGGCTATAGGTCCCACCCTGTCTAGAACCTCAAAGGGTCCACAATACCGAGGTGCCAATTTGGCACAAGCTCCCATTTTCAGGGAACTCCTTCTGGGATTAATTCTGAGATATACATGGTCTCCTATTTTG
Organism: Picea engelmannii; assembly: GCA_009831015.1. Taxonomy (NCBI): domain Eukaryota; kingdom Viridiplantae; phylum Streptophyta; class Pinopsida; order Pinales; family Pinaceae; genus Picea; species Picea engelmannii. The sequence goes on from ML781494.1 coordinate 192,757, forward strand.
AACTCTCTTGGAGTTCTCTTTTGATCAGCGTAACTTTTCTGTCGGTTCTGAGCGGCCTTCAGATCTTGTTTTATCTGAGTCACTTGTTGTTCCATTTTTTTCAGCATATCGGGTCCAATAGAAATCCTGTTTATAGGGTTACTCCAGCTGACTGGAGTATTACACGGCCTACCATAGAGGACCTCAAAGGGACTCATCTTTAAGGATGCTTGGTAGCCATTGTTGTAGGCAAATTCTACCAATGGCAGGTAGTCTTCCCATTTCCTGGGTTGATGCATCACATGCATCCTTAACATATCCTCTAATATTTGATTCACTCTTTCTATTTGTCTATAGGTTTGAGAGTGATGGGTGGTGCTAAACAACAATTTAGTCTCTAATCCCGCCATCAGTGATTTCCAGAAATTGGAAGTAAATTTGGTGTCTCTATCAGATATTATCTCCCTCGGCATGTCGTGCAGACGGAACACCTCTTTCATAAATACCTGGGCGATATCTATCGCCTTGCAGGTCGATTTGATGGGGATGAAATGAGCAGACTTGCTTAGTTTATCCACCACCACCATAATGGCATCATTCTGTTTGGTTGAAGTCGGTAATCTAGTGATAAAATCCATGGAGATGGTTTCCTATTTCCATTCTGGGATGGGTAAAGGGTGTAGTAGTCATGTTGGGTGTCGATGTTCTTCTTTAACCTGTTGGCATTCTATGCATTGGGCCAAATATTTGGCTATGTCCTTCTTCAATCCCGGCCAATAAAATTGTTTCCGGGTGGCAGTAATCATTTTCTGGTATCCTGGGTGACCGATGTAGGGTCTTTTGTGTAGTTCATCCATGATGAACCTCTTCAATTCATCACGATTTGGAATGTACATTCTATCTTTGTATGTGAGTAGACCTCCTTCGGTCATCTGGTAGCCTTCATACTTTACTTCAGTGGGTTCTTGCTATAGGTACAGGGTCACATTTCGAACGAAGGGATCTGTTTCTTGTGCCTCTTTGACTCTGCTCTTGACATCTGTCTTGCAGGTACTCACTGCTGCCAGGTGAATCGTTTTCATGCTTCTGCTAAGGGCATTGGCTACCCTATTTTCCTTCCCTTTAATGTGTTTGATTTCAAAATCAAATTCGCTAAGGAGGGCCATCCATATAGCTTGTCTAGCATTGAGCTTTGGTTGATCAAACAAATACCGCAATCCACAGTGATCCGTCATAAGTACAAATTTCCTTCCTAGGGGGTAATGCCTCCACATTTTCAAGGCATGCACTATGGCATTCAGTTCTAGATCATGAGTCACATAGTTGACCTCATGTTCATTCAATTTTTGGGATTCATAGCAGATCACCATTCCTTCCTGCATGAGGACTCCTCCGAGCCCTTCCTTACAGGCATCTATGCACACAAGGAAGTCAGTTTCTGGGTCAACGATTTTCAACACAGGTGCATGGGTTAGTAAACGTTTCAAGGTTTGAAATATTTCTTCACATTGCTGTGTCCACAGGAATTTTGTTCCCTTATTCTGGAGGGCAGTGACTGGACAACCAATCTTGGAGAAATCTTTTATAAATCTCCTATAATATCCCACCAATCCCATAAAGGATCTGATGTCCGAGACATCCTTTGGGGTAGGCCATTCCATGATAAACCTGATCTTGTCAGGGTCTACTGCTACCCCTTCCTTGGACAGAACATGTCCCAAGTAGTGTATTTTCTTTTGAAAGAAGTCACATTTGCTGAATTTGGCATAGAGTTGATGCTCTCTTAGCACTTGCAACACAAGTCTAAGATGTTCTTCATGTTCTTCCCTATTCTTAGAGTAGATTAAAATGTCATCAATAAAAACTAGTACAAATTTATCTAGAAATTTACTGAGTACACTGTTCATTAAGCACATGAAAGTGGCAGGGGCATTGGTTAACCCAAATGGCACTACCACAAACTCATAGTGACCATACCGTGACCGGAAAGTAGTTTTATGGATGTCTTCACCCTTAATTTGGACTTGATGGTATCCCAACCTCAAGTCAATCTTTGAGAAAACAGACGCACCTCCCAACTGATCGAATAGATCGTCGATCCTGGGCAATGGGTACTTGTTCTTGATGGTTACTTTATTAAGTTGTCTATAGTCTATACACAGTCTAAGGGTGCCATCCTTCTTTTTCACAAACAGGACTGGTGCTCCCCATGGGGACACGCTGGGTCGAATATAACCCTTATCCATCATTTCTTTCAATTGTAACTTGAGTTCTACTAACTCAGGTGTGCTCATTCGGTAAGGTGTCCTAGATACCGGCACCGCTCCTGGTGCAAGTTCTATCGAGAAGTCAATGTCTCTTCTTGGAGGTAGACCCGGTAGCTCTTCCGGAAACACATCTTTGTATTCTCTCAGGATAGGGTGATCATCAGGGCTGGGTTTAGTGCCTTCGATTGTTTTCAATACCTGTATTGCATATAGGGGACATCCTTTTCGGCAATACTTTCTCATTTGCAGGGCTGATATTTGCCTCACCGAGACCAATTTTCGGATCCCTTGAAGGGTTATCCTTTTTCCTTCTTTGCTCACCCATTCTAAGGTTTTATGGTAACAGTCCAATTTGGCTTTATGGGTGGCCAGCCAGTCCATACCAATCAACATGTCATATGATCCCAGGGGTAATATATTAAGGGTTGCTTGGGTGGGGAATTCACCCAACATTAATTGGCAGGTCGGTATGACCTCTACTACCTTTCTTTTGGTGCCAGTGGCTAACTGTACCAACCATGGTTTAGTTTGCTTATGTGTCTGTAGTTTACACTTATCAACATCTCTAGGGGCTATATAAATTAAATTTGAACCAGGGTCAATCAAAACAAACACCAGATGGTTGAAAATCATACCTTCTATTTCCACCACTGAACCCTGGTGGTCAGCTTGGTTATTATCCAAGGCTGCATAACTCTGCGACACACTTCTTGCCACATCGTTGACTGTGGTGGCTTCCTGCACGTTATAAATTTTTCGATTGTTCTGTTGTCGGTGTGGACAGTCTCTCTGGAGATGCTCTCCTCTGCAATCCCAACATTTCATAGGTTCTTTATTTGGGTTGCTAGTCTTCACTGATATAGGTCCAAAAGTTTTATTTTCGTCCCTCGAGGGAAAGTTCTGTTGGAGTACACTCCAGGTTGGGAAATTCATTCTGGGGTTCTTTTTGTATTTTTTAAATCCCGAGGACTTGCTCCCCTTTTTCTGAAATCTCGAACCACTCTTCAGTCTCCAGTCTCCACGAGACTCTGCTCGATGTCCATATTGTTCATGACAATATGTTGTTTTTCGTATAGTGTCTTCTAAGGTCTTTGGCTCATCGAATTCGATTCGGTTCTGGTATTCTTTGGGTAGCCCACTGATGAAGCTTTGTGCCTTCGCCTTCTCTGTTTTGATGTAGGGTACATATCTTAGTAAGTCAAGGAATTTGTTGACATACTCCTCCATAGTAAGTTGTCCCAGTTTGAGTTCGTAAAACTCTTTATCCTTCTCGTTGAAATACCTTTCCGACAAATAATTCTTCCGGAAGTACTTCTCAAACTGTTTCCAAGACAGGTCCTCCTCATGGACCCCTTTCATATTCTTAAGGTCTTCCGACCAGATGGAAGCCTTTCCATTCAGATTGAAAGTGGCCACTCGGGCCTTCAAGTTCTTTGAAAAAGTCATGGACTCTGAAGTATTTCTTCAGCCCAAGTAGCTAGGCTTCAGCTTCCTCTCCCTTATTTATCTCACCATCGAAGAAGGGAGGTTTGGCCTTCCTAAATTCTTCAAATTTATGACTCTTGGAAGTCTTTTGCTTCTTCTATTTTCTGCGAGAATAGGAACTGGTTCTGCTGCTAGAAGAGCTTTATGAATCACTAGCTTCCTTCTCAGTGGAATCGCCTGGCACGGGTCCTTTACCTCTGGGGTGGGCCTTCATTGACGTGCTTCTCTCAGTATGGCCACTGACACGACCATGATTCTGCATTTCAGGTTCATGCTGCATTTGTCGTTGTAGGTCGGATAAGCTATGCAGTAGAACTGCATTAATTTAGGTTTGCTTTTCTTGTTCTTTCATTATCCTTTCATTATCGGCCTTGCAGCTTTGCAATTCGACCATGAGACTCCTCACAGTCTCAACTAGGTATGGAGGGGTTCCTATTGCTCTTCTTTCGTTAGACTCTTCATCTTTGTTGTGGGAGCCTTCTCCCACCTCTTGGTGAGTCACCATACTCTGCATCTGTAGATTCCCACGGTTGATCGTTAGCTTGAGTGAAAAGATAAACGTTGGTTATTAGTCAAGAGTTAAATTTTTTTTTATAATTTGTGCATAAATTCATAACTCTTTCACACGCATACACAATCAGGTTCTCATTTTCCAAGTTTTTAAATACTGGACCAGAGAGTCAAGTTAGGGGGTTACTCCTCGTAGGAGTGCTTCGAACAAAGTTTATGTGCTACTCGTGCATGAGCCCAATCAGGCCGAGTGTTGTAACCATGCTTTGATACCACTTTGTGACATACCCGCTACCTAAATTTAGGTTTTTCGGACCTCTGTCGGACTCGAACCCCTAATTAACCATGGAGACCCAGCATAAGCTGGCTCTTTCTCTCTCCTACATGGCCTTCTACACCTTGACCGTAGTCTTCCCTGATCTTAATTTCAATTATCGGGGTTTCGTCTTTCCCCTTGTCAAAGGTCTTTGTATTCTACAATTCCCGATCACCGACAAAATCCTTTTTTTTGGCCTTAGCCCCTCCCTGGCTAGGCTCCTAGTCCATACGACCGTACACTCAAGACCGCAGCCTTATAGATTTCCTTTCCTCGGGGTTCGGGCTTTCTAATATCAAAGTGCATATGCACCTTGCATCCGCAACCCTCCAATTCCCAACGTGCTCCAACATTTGCTAGTCCCCTGGGCTAGTCTTTTGGGGTCCATACGACCTCCCTCGATATGACCGCCACCTTACCTCTCGTCAGAGTTTCAGGGTTTTCAATGCTAAAGTGCATATGTCCACGGGATTCCCAATTCCTCGAATCCAAACTCTCTGGTTTGTTGACAGCTGGCCCCTCATGGTGGCACTATCCTCCTTCTCTAATGGGTTGACAGCCGGCCCCCACTCATCGGGGTTTCGGACTTCGCGATTCCAAAATGCAGAGATTTCGTGTCCACAGAATCCCCGATATGTTGATCCCCGACTTTCTTTGGATCTCCGACACGCATCCTAAATGGGTGGACGGTCCAAGTTAAGCCCCGGTCCATGCGACCACCTATCGTATGACCACAGCCATATACTTCTATCGGATTTCCTCCTATCGAGGTTTTGACACTCGTGATGTACCAACAAATCGGTTCACCGATCCTCGATTCCGACACGTTCCTCTGCCACCCTAGCCTCCCGAGCTAGGTTTTTAGTCCACGTGACCAATGTCTCCATGACCACAACCTTCCCTCTCATCGGGATTTCAGACTTCAGTGTTTCACAATGTATGGACTTTTCGTCCCCGTGATTCCCGATCCTCCGAATCCCGACTGACTGACAGCTGACTCCCACTTATCGAAGTTTCGCAGTTCGCGATCCCAAGATGCATAACCACTTTTTCACCAGGATCCCCGATATCCCGATGAAGGTTGAGACGTCTGCCTAGTGTAAGAAGGGTTATACCCCGTGCACCTCCTATCCGATCTGACGGATGACGGGTAAATGGGCCAAGATCTAACGGCCTAGATCCATTCCTCCTGCACACACTCCAGAGACTAGACTTCGAGTATCTTAACCCGATCCAACGGCTGACGGGATTTCTGAATGAGATCCAATGGCTCAGATTGTCCCTCCTCATGTATTTCTCCACTACTTCGTGGATGTGGAAAGATCAATGGTTCAAATGTTCTCCTGGGCCTTGGGATCTATGATCTCGATTTCCTCGTTGTTCACGAAGATAGAGGGAAAAATGGGGCAAGGTATGTAACGCCCTGGTTACTTTTGTCATTCTAACAGTCGTGAATGGCTATGGGTCATCCGACGAGACCTCATTCGTCGATTTGTTACCTATCCCTACACTGCTACCTCGGAACCTTAAGAGGGTCATTCCTCCTTGTACAGGATTAATGAGACTTGCGTGTTCAAGTCCCTTTTCTGGGTTCTTAGTGAACCTTTCTAAGGAGGGAATCTTCATGAAGAGGTCTATACCGGGGCATTCCCAGGGGTAGATAAGGGTAAACATCTTTCTGAGAACAGGCTAGAAGCCTAACTTAGTTTGACTCATGCCTAGTTAAATTCATTTATCAACATAAGCCATGCGTGGTCATTCTGTGATAAGCATATATCTAAAATTACTTATCAAAACACTGCACAGACATTCTGATACTGTAATTGTTCATCATTTCACAGGTTATGGGCATATATGTCAGCATATGAATTTCAAGATGCAATATGAACAAAACACTTATCAGAAATAACTTCAGGAGCGGGTGCGACTACTGAGAGGGGTGCTTGTTTCCACCCAACCATAGGTGTAGAGACTCCCAGCGGATTTACCACTAGCCACCCCTGAGCTAAGACCACGATGTCGTGAGACTGTGTCTCTCTGTCTACTAGTGACCAGGAGCGAAGGTTGCAATCCTCCCTCTCTGCTATCACTCACTCTGCGTAATGCCAGAGTTCCCCTCGCGTCTACCCTCCTAATCGCTTATGCCATACGCCGTATCCTCTCGCGAGGTTGCGTGTGGCACGATTACCCTCACGCCGATCAGGCATGATGGCTCTACGGATGGGTGGTTCACCATCCCATCCCTCATCAAGCCATCCGCCTACCAGCCTGTGAGGCATTGAATTTTCAGGGCCAGCGAGCCGCTTTTGGTTCTCCGGGCCAGTGGTGTCCAAATACGGTATTTAATTCTTGGTGGAAGTTAACGCCACCTTTTCATGTGCCCTCCACCGCCATCGTGGTCTCTTTTTCTGCACATCCCCTCTCAGCAGTCCTGCAATAAATTCAAAATATCATTCACATTCATTGACCTTTTCCTCAAGGTCCCTTTACATCACATATTCATATTTATGAGTTTGCCATAGTTCTTGGCCAATCCAGTTATATTTACAAGCTGGGGAAACAGGGTGTTACAGGGAGAATGGGGTCAGTAGGTGTAAACAGATCAACTGCTTGGGTTTCACTCGGTAACGGGAGAGTGGGAGCGAACGAGGGTAAAATTGGATCAACCACTTGGGTTTCACTCTCTGGCGGGAGAGTGGGATTTACCGAGGATGGGATTGGATCAACCACTTTTTCAACTGGTTCAACTAAGGACGTGACCAGATTGATGACATGATCAACCAGATTGACCGACAAAGGGAACAGATTAATCATTCCATCAACTACAAGTGGGTTGAAAGTAAGCTTGCGAGAAGCAGCTAGAAGGTGAGGCTGTGAAACAATCATGTCCTCCAATAATTTCGAGGCTTCATCCATACAAGGGAAAAGTTGAGTTGGATGACTCCCTCTACATAACATACACGGGAACCTGACTCTACTTTTCTTCTTCCCAACGGTATCTTGACTAGTTTACGGGGTCTTATCAGTATGTTGTTCAGAGGCTGATGACATGGGTTGGCGAGGTTGTGTAGGTCATGCTTCTATAACCTTGGATATACCATGGAAATCCTTAAGAAGATGGCTACCCTTACAAATATTGCAAGGGTACTTGGGCTTACGGGTTGTTTGGGTGATCTTGGCATCATCAACACTCCCAGCACGATTAACAGTAACTTGCTTCTTTCCAACATGTCCGACAGTGGTTGGAAGTTGGGACCCTTGTTTATTTTTCTTCTTCTTATTCTTTCATTTCTTCTTCTTCTTATCCACCGAGTTACTAGCTTTAGAACTTTCACTCCATGAAGAAGATGAAATGGAAGAAGACCTTGCTAGTGAAGAAGGAGAAGAATATCTTACTAGTGAAGAAGGTGAAGGAACAACATGAGGTTGATGTTCTTGGGGGAGAGTGCTTACAAATGAAGCACTAACTACATTCGAGACTACCTAAGTGGAAAACAACCATACTAGTAATCCAATTGTAAGACCTGGAAGGTTCAAAGTAGTGATGTGAGGAGGACCAATGTTTCCATAAGAAGGAAAACCAAAAGGTCCCCCTGGAGCAGGGGTTCCTTCATTGGTCATTCTGGGAACTAACGCCATTAAATAAATATCCAACTTAGATTTCGCTAGGGAAAACAAACAACACACACTAAAAATCTAGTAAGCAAGCAAGAAAACAAAACCTTCTCACAATGAGCACACTAGTTGGTGATGAAATCAAATGTCGCGGGAACAAAGTAAAAAGGGGCTGAGATAGAGCGGGTGGAAAAGTTATGTTGGCAACCTTCTTAATGGACTTACACCCTGGTGCAAGCTCCCACACATAATCATGGGTATACCCTCTGTAACAATATGTTTCCCCCAGTCTGTAAAAATAACTATATTGGCCAAGAACTATGGAAAACTCAAAGATGTGAATGTTTGATTTGACAGACCTTTGTATAAAAGGTCGATGAATCTGAATTATGTTATGAATATGTGTTGCATGACTGCTGGGAGGCAGATGTGCTAAAAGATACCACGATGGCTAATGAGAGGTGGTGGAAGGGACCTAGAATGGTTGCGTTAACTTCCATCGAGCTGGTACCATACTGGTTTTTACTTTCTCAAAGACCAAGGTAACTATCTAACCCTAGAATGGATTTTTCATCAGATTGGTAGGTGGGGAGGCTCCTCAAGAGTTAATGAGGGGATGGGGATGAACCGTCCATCTGTAAAATCTCTCATACCTGACCAGGGACGAGGAAATTTGCGCCACACACAATCTTGAAGAGAAAAAGGCAACAGAGGAAGTGTGGTAAAGGGTAGAGAGAGAGAGAAAGTGTGCACGACAGGGATCGCAGAAGACAACTGGAGAAACTCTAGAAACATAGGAAGTTCTGAACATAGGAGAAGGAGAGTAACCTTCGTCCTAGATTATTTTTCTGTATCAGGAGAAGGAGAGTAACCTTCGTCCTTGACTTTCGTTGAGCTGGAAGTAGGAGACTGAATCTCAAATCATCGTGGTCTAGCTCAGGGGTGGCTAGTGGCAAATCCATTTGGAGTCACTTAGCCTATAGTTGGGTGGAAACAAGCACCCTTCTCTGCAGTTGCATCATGCCTGGTGGATATGATAAGTGTTTTATGCCTTGTATTTTGAATTGAATATCATGAATACATGCTCATGTTTATATGCCCATAATGATTTCTATGTGGAATGATTGCCTGGTGTTTTAGACTGGAAATAATGGATGCATGTGTATACTCACATGCCATAGTTGGTTTCTATACAAATGATTAAGTCTGGGGCATGGGTTTTCTCCACCGGGAATCGTCTTGTTTGCTTGATTCTCGTAATACTCTGGGACGGCTCCTCGAGAGTACTCTTCCCCAAGAATTACCCCATAAACCTTGGAACCGTACCGAACCTTTACCCATAGACTCGACTAAGATCAGGGACAATTGCCCAAGAACCGTCTGAAGGTTCATGTGATATGGATCTAGAAACCTTATGCAAGAAAGAGTATCTCTCTAAGGTCTCTGAGTCGTGGGAGTTTGAATCTCCGAGAGGTTGAATTTCGTGATTCAAGCTTAGAAAGGATAGCAAGTCCAATTATCGAAAGAGAATGCCCCATCATTTGGTAGACGAACGGTCGGAATCCTTTCAGAAATACCCCAGCTCTTTCAAGACCGATGGATCTAGAGGAGGAGTGCAGGTGTTAACACCTCGACCCTTTCAGCCTTCACAAGTAGCGATGGGATCCAGGACCGTAGATCCAAGGATCTGACGGAGCTCTATTGACCATCGATCTTAACCTTTGCATAGGCAGGAGAGTGGACTCGACAACATCCTGAAAGTCCCGAAGTATTCAGAACCGTCCATCGGCACAGGACGTGTGGTAGTCGGGTAGCATTTCGATGACTCGCGACTTGGAGTTGTCAAGGGTAGGACTGCATGAAATCGCGACATGATTGTGGTCGTTGGATCCAAGCCACAGGAGAACTGTTGGATTAGAACCTCCACGTGGTATCACGTATTGGGGGTTCAAAGGTTGAAATAATTTATTTTCGACTGCAGAAGTCGCAAAGTGTCGAGCATTGAGGGCTCGTGTGAACACGTGGAACATCTGTTAGGTGGGGACCACATGATTGACAGGTGGCGTAACAACAAGCACCAAGAGAAAGGTGGAAGTGGGTGACAGGTGGTGGACACATGTCACCTGGGAAAGAGTCAACCAATTGTTGACTTATCGTGTTTTGAGGATTCACAAAGGAGGAGCATGAGGGATCAACACTCCAACTCACGAACTCGCGAGATTCAAGTAGTTCTATTGTTTATCCTAGCCTATGGTTACATGTAGCAGGCGCTAGTGAGGAGGTAGCCATACCCGTATTGCATTTCGGGTATCGGCGTTTGGAGAAAGAGGAGTCGAGAGACTTGACTCTCCAACTTGCGAGTTGTGAGAGGCACTTGCGCTAAGGCCAGGTTGTGGTCACTTGGAGGAGGATAAGGGAAGGGATGGTCTACGCTAGGGCCTATAGAAATTCAGGAATTCTGTCCCTCGAAGAAAAGACAAAAAAAAAAAATTAGTCTTTGTAGTGGGTGTTTGAAAAATTGGTATCAGAGCATGGTTACAACACTTGGCCTACTTGGGCTCATGAATGAGTTGCACAGAAACTCCATTTGAATTACTCTTAAAAGGAGTAACCCTCTATCTTAACCCCCTTTATCAAAAGTCGAAGTTAAGAATGAAAATTCCTATTGTGTGTATGCATTTGAAAAATATGAATTATGTGCTAGTTATGAATGAATATAAATATTGACTCACAACAAGTGTTTTTTCTGCACACAAGTGGACGATCAACCACGGGAAACTGCATACACATAGAATGGTGATGCACCACAAAGTGGGGGATGGCTTCCACAATACAGACGAAGATTATGACGAAAGGAGAGTGGTAGAGACCCCTCCAGATCTAGTTGAGACTGTGAGAAGCTTCATGGTCGAACTACAGAGCTACAAGGCCAACAACGAGAGGTTGATAAAAGAGAAAGAGAAGCAAACAAAAATTAATGTAGTCTTGTTGCAAATTTTATCGGACATACAAAGACAATTGCAGCATGGACCTGACACCAGTCACGCAGACCAACGACAGACAAAGAAAATTTGAAGTCCACCTGAGATACGGAAACGTGGTCTTTTAAGTGGCCACACTTGGAAGAGCACCTCGAGAAAGTTCCACCCTAGAGATAAGGGACAAGTGTCGGACGATTCTTCTGGAAAGGAAACTGGCGACTCGGAGGGATCTTCTAGTAGCAAAACTAGTTCTTATTCTCAAAGAAAATGAAAGAAGCGAAAGCATTCCAAAAGTCATAATATTGAAGAATTCAAGAAGGCCAAACCATCCTCTTTCGACGGTGAAATAAAGAAGGGGGAGGAAGCGGAGGCCTGGCTACTTGGACTAAAGAAGTATTTCAGAGTCCATGACTTCTCAGAAAACTTGAAGGCCCGAGTGGCCACTTTCAACTTGAATGGAAAGGCTTCCATTTGGTGGGAAGACCTTAAGAATGTAAAAGGGAGTCACGAAGAGGACCTATCTTGGGAACGGTTTGATAAATACTTCAGGAAGAAGTATCTGTCGAAAAAGTATTTCCACGAAAAGACTAAAGAATTCTATGAAATCAAGCTGGGGCAACTCACCATAGAGGAATATGTCAGCAGATTCCTAGAGTTGATGAGGTACGTACCCTATATAAAAGAAGAAAAGGTAAAGGTGCAATGATTCATCAGTGGACTACCTAAGGACTATCAGAACAGGACTGAGTTTGACAAGCCAAAGACCCTAGAAGATACTATCTGAAAGGCAAGATATTCTTACGAACAGCTTGGGCATCGGATAGAACCTCGCGAAGACTGGAAGCAGAAGAATAGTTCAGGATTCCATAAAAAGGGGTTTTAATCCCCAAGATTTAAAAACTATAAAAAGGACTCAAGGATGAGATTCCCAACCCGAAGTGTACATCAGCAGAATTTCCCCTCCCAGAGAGAAAATAAACCTTCTGGATCTACCCTAGGAAAGATTGATAACCCAAAGAGAGAACCCTTGAAATGTTGGGGTTGTGGAGAAGAAAATCTACTGAGGGACTGCCCACACTGAAAATAGAACAATCGGAGAATTTACAACATTCAAGAATCTACCACTATCAATGACGTGGCCAGGAGTGTGCCGCAAATTTATGCATCCTTGAATAATAAACAAGCTGACCACCAAGATTCAGTGGTGGAGATGGAAGGTACGATCACCAACCATCTAGTGTCTATTCTAATTGACCCTAGTTCAAATTTGAGTTATATAGCTCCTAAGGTTGTTGATAAGTGTAAATTACAGCCACATAAACACGCCAAGCCACGGTTGGTACAGTTAGCCACTAGCACCAAAAGAAAGGTAGCGGAGGCCATACCATCTTGCCAATTCACTATGGGTGAATTCCCCACCCAAGCAACCCTTAACATACTACCCCTAGGATCGTATGACCTATTGATTGGTATGGACTGGCTAGCCACATATAAAGCCAGACTGGACTATTACCATAAAACCTTAGAATGTGTAAGTGAAGAAGGAAGAAGGATAACCCTTCAAGGGATCCAAAAACCTGTCTCGGTGAGACGAATATCATCCCTTCAAATGAGAAAGTATTGCACAAAGGGATGTCCACTATATGTGATACAGGTGTTGGAATTAGTTGAATATGACAAACCAAGCCTCAAAGACCACCCCACACTAAGAGAATGTAGAGATGTATTTTCGAAAGAGGTATCGGGTCTACCTCCAAGAAGGGACATTGACTTCTCGATAGAACTTGCACCAGGAGCGGTGCCAGTGTCTAGGACACCCTACAGGATGAGAACACTCAAGCTAGTTGAGCTTAAATTACAACTAAAATAAATGATGGACAAAGGATATATCCGGACTAGTGTGTCTCCATGGGGAGCACCAGTCCTGTTTGTGAAAAAGAAAGAGGGTACCCTCCAACTGTGCATAGATTATAGACAACTCAATAAGGTAACCATAAAGAAAAAGTACCCCTTACCCAGTATCGATGACCTATTCGATCAATTGGGAGGTGCTTCCATCTTCTCAAAGATTGACTTGAGATCTAGATACCATCAAGTCTGAATCAAGGGTGAAGTCATCCAAAAAACTACCTTCAGGACGAGATATGGTCGCTATGAATTTGTGGTAGTACCATTTGGATTAACCAATGCCCCTGCCACTTTTATGTGCTTGATGAACAATGTGCTCAACAAATTCCTAGACAAATTTGTACTGGTTTTTATTGACGATATATTAATTTACTCCAAGAATAGAGAGGAACATGAGGAACATCTTAGACTTGTGCTTCAAGTGCTAAGAGAACATCAGCTCTATGCCAAATTTAGCAATTGTGACTTTTTCCAGAAGCAAATACATTACTTGGGCCATATCATATCTGAAGAAGGAGTAGCAGTAGACCCTGACAAGATCAGGTATATCATGGAATGGCCTACCCCAAAGGACGTTTCAGATATCAGATCCTTTATGGGCTTAGCAGGATACTATAGGAGATTTATAAAAGGATTCTCCAAGATTGGTTGTCCAATCACTGCCCTCCAGAAGAAGGGAGCTAAATTCA
>ML781494.1:211734-243912 GCA_009831015.1 Picea engelmannii
TCGAGAAGACCGCCTACCAGACCCGCCATACTTTGAAATTAATGAGTGAGGTGAGGTTTCAACCACCCCCTCTCTTCTTCATTTATTCCCAGCAGATACCAGGATTTAGATCACGTCGAATCAGCGCCTGGGGAACACAGTGCCCCCCCTCTCTGAAACTCAATTCGGTGCTTTGGGACCTGAGTGGCCAAATGATAAACATTAGCGCCCCTCCTCTAGGCTTGTTCCTTTACAACCAGGCACCAAAACCACGAGCCCGATTCTAGGCGTTATCGACATTTCGGGGTTCGGAGTTTCGAGAAGTGAAGTGACGAGGAGCACTTTCCCCTCGAACTCCCGAATGCCGACGTGACATGGATGTGAGCCGCACGTCCCTCAGATGAACGACCCAAATAGTACGCTATTATAAAGGGGGTTGCCCCCATTTGCAGGCTCGCTTGATGTGACCTAGTGCTAAGACTGTGAGCTCGGCTTTGAAGGTCGCTTATCGGCATTTTGGGGTTCGGGGTTTCGAGATCTGACATGATGAGGGACTTTTACCTCTCAAAATCTCGAATGCTGATATGCCGATGTGACCAGATCTTGCGCCACGCATCAATGGATCAGACGACCCAGACTTAGGTTTAAAATATAGGCGCTTTCTCTTATGCTATATATCAGGTAACTTGACAGCCCTGAAATCCCGATGACCATTGATCTGCTTCGTGGATGGATCTCGGCTGCCGACAACAAAACCCTACCCGCTTGCTTGACTCGTAACTGGAAAATAGATCCTTCCGCTACTGTGCTTGGGTGTTTCCCGTTCAACTTGCAGACCGGGGTACCCTAGGCCCAAGACAAGAAATATCGCTAACAGAGCCTATGGTTGGGTGGAAACGAGCACCCCTCTCTGCAGTTGCATCACGCTTGGTGGATCTGAGAAGTGTTTTATGCCTTTTATTTTGAATTGAATATCATGAATACATGCTCATGTTTATATGCCCATAATGATTTCTGTGTGGAATGATTGCCTGGTGTTTTAGACTGAAAATAATGGATGCATGTGTATACTTACATGCCATAGTTGGTTTCTATACAAATGATTAAGTATGGGGCATGAGTTCGCTCCACCGGGAATCATCTTGTTTGCTTGATTCTCGTAATACTCTGGGAAGGCTCCTCGAGAGTACTCTTCCCTAGGAATTACCCCATAAACCTTGGAACCATACCGAACCTTTACCCAGAGACTCGACTAAGATCAGGGACAATTTCCCAAGAACTGTCTGAAGGTTCATGCGATCTGGGTTTGGAAACCTTATGCAATAAAGAGTATCTCTCTAAGGTCCCGGAGTCGTGGGAGCTTGAAGATCCGAGAGGTTGAATTTCATGATTCAAGCTTAGAAAGGATAGCGAGTCCAATTATCGAAAGAGAATACCCCATCGTTTGGTAGACGAACAGACGAAATCCTTTCAAAAATACCCCAGATCTATCAAGACCGATGGATCTAGAGGAGGAGCATAGGCGTTAACACCTCGACCCTTTCATCCTTCACAAGTAGTGATGGGATCTAGGACCATAGATCCAAGGATCTGACGGAGCTCTATTGATTGTCAATCTTAACCTTTGCATAGGCAGGAGAGTGGACTTGACAACGTCCTGAAAGTCCCGAAGTATTCAGAACCGTCCATCAACACAGGACGTGTGGCAGTCAGGTAGCATTTTGTTTACTCGCGACTTGGAGTGGTCAAGAGTAGGACTGCATGAACTCATGATTCGCGAAATCATGACGTGATCGTGGTCATTGGATCCAAGCCACAGAAGAACTTTTGGATCAGAACCTCCGCATGGTATCGCGTATTGGAGGTTCAAAGGTTGAAAGAATTTATTTTCGACTACAGAAGTCGCAAAGTGCCGAGCATTGAGGGCCCGTGTGAAGATGTGGCACCTCTGTTAGGTGGGGACCATGTGGTTGATAGGTGGTGCAACAACAAGTTCCCAAAGAAAGGTGGAAGCTGGTGACAGGTGGTGGACACATGTCGCCTGGGAAAGAGTCAACCCATTGTTGACTTATCCTGTTTCAGGGATTCACAAAGGAGGAGCACGAGGGCTCAACACTCCAACTCACGAAGTCATGAGATGCGAGTAGTGCTAGTGTTTATCCTAGCCTACGGTTACATGTAGCAGGCGCTAGCAAGGGGGGAGCCATACCCGTATCGCATTTCGGGTATCAACATTTGGAGAAAGAGGAGTCAAGAGCCTTGACTCTCTAACTCGTGAGTTGCGGGAGGCGCTTGCGCTAAGGCCAGGTTGTGGTCGCTTGGAGGAGGATAAGGGAAGGGATGGTTTGCGCTAGGCCCCATAGAAATTCAAGGATTGTGTCCCTCGAAGAAAAGACAAAAAAAAAATTTAGTCGTCGTAGTGACTGTGTGACACCCTCCAAGGATCCCGAGCGAGTTTGGCCAACGTCGATTCCAGGTACCATGAAAACTTGCCCCTCCACAGTCACCTTGTGTAAATCCCCTAAAGATATAGGCTACTAAGGTTACCAATTACTACAATGATGCCTAGGGAAAAGTCGACAGTCTGATCCATGCGCAAGGGCAGGCTATCTAGTACAAAATCAGCTTGAAAGGCTTCCACTCATCATTGTGGGTATACCTTCAAGCGACCCCCAAAATACGCGCAATATCTACACCAAGACCAACAAAGCAGGGCGACTAACTCTATCGGTCCTAATGTGACCTCATGATTTAACATTGTGTTCGAAGAGCTTCCCAGGACAAAATGTAGCAAGTGGATTTAAACTCTCCCTATCACAAGATCCTATGTTTGTTTGCATATTTGGAAAGTTATGTTTCACACCTATTCCAAAGCCCTACAACTAATCTAATGTAGTTTTTCTACCAGAAAATATAAAATTATCTAATCAATTTTTATAAACGCTTTATTTTTAAGGTTGTTGTTACTCAAAAGGAAGATGGTGTGGACAATATGGTGTTTTGACCGACTCGAAATTTATGCAAAGAGATGAATATGCAATCTTTTGATTTCGATGAAAGCTATGCTACAATAAGGAGAAAACATTTATCATTCCCAAATGTACAATGTCCCAAAATTTATTAGACTCATCAATATCAAGATTCTCAAGAAATGAGCAAAATAGGTTGTACACCATGCCCCCCCCCCCCGGCCATGAGGGGGAATTGTTTTAAGAATTTAAGACCAAAAATCATGCAATTTCGCTACTTCAAATGCAAGGATGTCCCCAATCTAATGCAAAGAAAGAAATAAGATTTTTGTTTCAAAGACATCTAAAAGAAATAGCAAATCACTTCAAAACAAAAAAAACCCAAACAAAGTTTCTCTTTTAACACGAGGTATTCATAAAAAATAAATGTTCTTTTCACTAAACAATTGTAAAGAAAAACAAGGCTTTGTAATTGAAAGACACTCAAAGGAAGAGATCAAACCTTTCAAGAGAAAACAAAACAAAGATGGCTAAAAGCAGCTCAAAAACTGTCAATTAGACTGTAAACAGTCAAATACAGGCTCCAAAACCAAAACTAAAAATAAAACCAAAACCAAGATCTGGGTAAGGAAAAACCATAAAAAAATCAAAATTTTCACCATTTCCGCAGGCTATAGACTAACACAGTGCGGAAATCCCTAATTTTCATAGGCCAGAGCACCAATACAGTGTGGAAATGTCACACTGTGTCAAAAAGGTAGGTTGCGAAAATCTTATATCGTCGCACTGTCCCTCAAAGCAGGGGTGCGAAAATCAAATAAAAAATGAAAAATAAAAATTATGAAGGTTTTCTCAACGAAGTTTAATAGTCAGAGAGTCAAGCTGGATTTCCCAGTGACTCAGAAAACAGAATCCAAACAATCAAAGTAGGAAAGCAAGGAAAACTAGGAAAACAATTTCCTCCCCAGTGGAGTCATCAATTTTGTTATCGGGCTAATTGTTAAGAGTGGACACGAATCGATCCCCCTATATCCACCTAAATCTAGAACAAAACGAGACAGGACATGGCACTTTCCCTAGGCTCTAATCATCAAATTTACTACCAAACAAAGGATGAGAGACATACCTTTAAGTGTCACTTCCTTATGTCTTTGTTGGTCATGTTTTGCTCTGGTGCTCTTGCGTTGATCCTGTAGTGAGACACAAACCAACCAAAGTGAAAGAAGTAAAGTATATTCAATGACACCCTATGCATATGATCAAGGAATTATGCAATAAAATAAATATAATTCTATGGGAAAGAATCATGCCACTGTATTATATTAAACAATAGGAAGAGAGATTACAACCGGATGCCTTAATGTCATAAGGTTCCTTCCAACAGTTCCTTGCTTCCCACACACTTCTTGCTCCAAGGATTCTGAGACCATGGATCTGATAGCTACTCACAATCTATATTGACAAAGTAAAGCTCAAAGCCAACATACCAAGATAACAATCTCAAGACAAATTTCTAATCTCAAAGACTCAAGAACTTTCCAACCCAATCAAGCTAACTTTTTCCATGAGAGCTCCTCTCCTTTTATAAGATGAAGATGATAAGGTGAGGAGGTTAGGATGATCCCACTAAATCATGAAAGCGAGTAAGATCCAAACCATTCGGAGGTCACCTCATCATGGAATCTTCTCCTTCTAGAAGCATCGAGAAGACGCTCGTTTTTCCCACGTACAAAGGCCGCCACACCCTAGCTATAATGCAGCCTATGGAAACTCCAAAACCTAGCTATAGTGCAGCCTGTGGAAATCAAGAATTTCCTCACCCTAGATATAGTGCAGCCTGCAGAAACCAAGCATTTCCTCACCCTAGTATAGAGTAGCCTGCAGAAATCCTCTTTAATAGGGTTTTTACAAAGGAAAATACAACTTATTCTCTCAGTAAAAGTTCTTCTCCCTTCTTTCTTCAAGAATTTAGGCCACTGACCCCTCTGAAGGAAACAGATAGGTTTACATCATTAAAGGTCATAGGGATGATAAAAATAATGTGTAACAACTACATAACTATCGTCTATTATTATGCGTAACCATATAAAAAGGGAAATCCATTTAACCATGACAACTGTCAACACGATCACACAATCAAGCTGACCAAGAGTATTAATGGATATCAATATTATATCGTAGAGTATGATAACACTGCATATTATACCGATTTCCTATAAATTAATACCTCTACTGCGACATCCAAACCATACCTCCATGCCACGCACTATCCTAT
The DNA here is from genome assembly GCA_009831015.1 of Picea engelmannii. Lineage (NCBI taxonomy): Eukaryota > Viridiplantae > Streptophyta > Pinopsida > Pinales > Pinaceae > Picea > Picea engelmannii. The sequence continues at coordinate 216,958 of ML781494.1, forward strand.
CAACAACCATCAATTTATTAATTACATTACAACAATAGCATCATAAAATCGCCAGGGAACTGTCAGCTACTAAATACATTGCAGTGATAGCCGAAAGGAGCTGGGGTATATTTATATGGAAACATAGATGAATAAATAAAGACATGGGCAAAAATAACGTTGTCATAACGATATATAAAAACGCAGGTAATCACCATTCTTGCCGGTAAAAACGGCATCCCAATAGCAAAAATGCCAACCACCAGAATCATAATGATATATATAGCAAATCACATGCTAATATAAACAAATCATCATGACATATATAAACACGAAGGGAATCACCATTCTCGCAGGTAAAAACTCCATCCACAGGAAAAAACGCCATCCACAGGAATCATAATGATATATTTCAAATTGCAAGCTAAAGTAAACCAGTCATAATGATACATATAAACACACATACAATGAAAATTACCAAGCTGGAAAATGGTTGTCTATCGCTATCCTGTAAACTGAAACAGATATAACCCAATCACTATCTACCATCCTATATTTATAATAATTAACTTATTAATTCTGCCATCTATCTATATCCTGTAAACTGAAATGGATATACCCAATTAGCTAATTAAACTGGAACATATATGAAAAACCCATCGCTATCCTGTAACTGAACAAATATAACCAAATGTTGTCTAAACTGGATCAGATATGAAACATTCATTGTCCATTAAATCTCGATAACGCAGTCTATCCACATAAGATGTGGCTAGGAAAAAATATGGGGGAAATCATCTCGAATTGCTGTGTAAAACGCAAAGATAATTCGGGTGGGGAGTGTTAGGCAATTTTAAATACAATCGTTGTTTTACACGACGTGTTTAACATTAGCATATTAAAATGTTGGCATTAAATTCGCTAGTTTTAAAATGATTAAAACTCATAATAATTTTCATTATAAAAAATGCATAATTGAAGGATTAAATAGATTACGACGCATATCAAAAAAGATTAAAAGGATTCGAAAGGATTAAACACATCTTTTAAAAGGATTAAATCACATTAAATTCTCTATTAATATTCATCCTCACACAGCGTAGTAAAACACTATCATTAAATTACTTGTTTTAAAAGGATTTACAAAATAATTTAGCAGGAAATTAAAACATATATCCCTACCATAATAATGTTGACTTAAAATCGCCAAGGTAAAATCGCCCAAAATGAAAATTGCAGTAATAAAGATTTGATTCGCAAACAATCAAAGGGTAAATTCACAGGGTAAATTCGCCAACGAAAAGTAATAACTTGTAGAGGAAAATTCATAAGCCAGGGAGATTATTAATGCAGAGCAAAAGAAGGTAATAAAATGCAGAGTTAAATAAAAACACAGAGGGTATTAAGCGGTTCTTGGAGAGGAATGATAAACAATAGAAGAATTACTCAATCACAAGAAGGTGCAATGACCATCAATCAACCAAGAACAAACAACAGGGGTAGATGACTAGGAAACACATCCTTCGCTTATCATCCACGCACATAAAAGTAGGGCATTAGAATATATAGGTCATTATGCATCGAAGTGACAACTGTCGATTCAGCTCCTGGCTTACTTCTTAGGTGTGGACTGACGAACTAGGGATGAGGACAAAGTAAAAACACAACTCTTCACAACAAATCAACAAAACCAAAAGGACGGTCACGACATTCAGGGATCGAATGCCAAGGGAATCAAGTCAAGCAGTGAGCTTAAGGCTATGGGGAAATTAAGTTCTCAATTAAAATGCCAAGTCCAACACCTTATTTACAAAGTTAAAAGTACAGAATTGAAAGCACAAGGTCAATAATAATATACCATGTAGAATAAAAGACATGCCTGCATAACCCAAGTCGCCCGCTCCGAGTCATTGTCCTGCGCGCTCTGTGCAGCTCCTTCTTGCCGACTGATGAGACTTCACCGGTACCTCCCAACCAACGTTATGGGTACTCTTATTCCCCCTTATCCCCCTGAGATGCAAAGGGGCCACACACACTAAACCAGAGAACAACTAGCTCCCAGCTCACCTCACAAGGTCGAGCTACCACTCCTCACTGAGCTGGGTATCCCAACTCCCACAAGCTAAGCTAGTCAAGTCTAAAATTCTACAGTGTAACATTACACATAACAGAGGAGATCCATCCTTCTCCTCCTCCCTCCTTTATATAGAATTTCTAAGTCACTTCTTTCCCAAATTCCCATTTAGTTTATTGTTCAATAATTTAATTCAGAAAAATCCTCCCCGTACATGTGTCACCCATCCCCTTCATTGCACCAGAAATTAATTTCATTAATTATTTAATTACTGATATTACCCTTTTCATTCATTATTTAATTACTCCTATTTCCTTCACCCACCTAAAATCATTCCTAGAATCACTCCTAGGTGCCCCATATTCCCTTACACAATTTAATGACTTTCCCCCTTACTAATTTACTAGTTGAGTTCAATTTAGAAAGTTCTTAAAGACAAGATTCTTTGCTAAGTTGGTCATTCTTCTTTTTCCTTATGTTTCCCTTTTTCTTTAATTTCCCCCTTTTTCCCTTAGTTTCCTAATTCTTTTACATTTCCCTCTTTCCCTTTTTATCTAAACTCAAATTAGTAAGTGTAGAAAATTATATTTTTCCCCTTTTTCTTTTTAATTAATAAATTTTAATTAGCATGTGTAACAAAACAATCATTTCCCTTTTAAAATTTTAAATCTCTTAATAGTTTGATTTTAATAATTTAATCAAGTTTCTTACCCCCTTTTTGTCACATGTTTAATGATGATTATTATTATTAACCACAAGTATTACTTTAGACCTAGATTTTAATTTTTAAGGCTAGGCGCCATTTTATTAGGGAAATTGTTTTTAAAATTTTCTTATCGCGTTATTCATTCTAAGGCCATCTAGGTTTATTCTCTTATTAGTTAACAATGCGACGTTCCCTTCAGGACGCACTAGGTGCTCCAAGGGTGCCACTCGCCTCATTATGTTTCCCTTGCACGATGTGCCCTTCAGGATGCACTACATGCTCCAAGGGTGCCACTCACCTCTTTCCATTTTTCTTGCACGACATGCCCTTCATGACGCACTATGTGCTCCAAGGGTGCCACTCGCCTCTTGATTGACTTGGTAGACATCAAAAACCCCTAGAGTCAAGACTCCCCCAGGTGATCTTGTGGGAGACTAAGGGCCTCTAAGGAATAAGTCCCATGCCTTATTGCATGCCCCTTAGAATCATTGTGAGTGACTGTCCCAGTCTATCCTCATGGCATCATGGGTCTTCTCGAACTAGGTAGTCGTTAACCTAAAATTCGAGCCATGACGGGAGTGCTAGTAGGTTGTGGCTGGGTTTTTAACACACCTCTCTCTCAACGTCTCTGGTAGTCGTGCGTGACCCCTCTACTCCACATGTGAGTCTGGTTGACAAGCTATCGTCAGCCTGCATCATCAATGAATCATGTCAGAAATGAGATCCAAAACCATAACATCTAATCAGATGCACATATGTCATATATACAACAATAAAATCCAATAGTCCACTCCCTAACTAGATCCGAAGTCCGAGGGTTTCATCAATGCCTCTGCATCCTCGAGGTCCAAAATCCTCTACACTCAGGAGAACTGAGTCAATAGAACCTGTCTAAGTCAATATAGAAAAATAACATATAATCACATCCATAATGCCTCATAATCATAATCAACGGTCAATAGTATAATAATCTGGATCACTTGCAAGCAAGTTTCCTCAAAGAATAAGTTTGCACAGTGTGCACAAGAGCGGGATGTTACACAATGGAAAAATTATTGTATGGTCTAATGATTCAAAAATATAATATGCTAGATTCATTGGGATACGTGAAGGAATATTGTATAAACTCCTAGGTCATAATGCTCAAGCTCTTGTACATGATGAACTCAATCCTAGTGACTTATGGCATAGAAGGTATGATCACCTTTATTAAAAAGAATTCCCATCTCTAAAACAGATGATTGTAGGCATACCGAAACTACAATCAGTACACGAAGGAGTTTGCAAAGGATTTGCACCTGGAAAGAATATTAAGAAGCCATTCCCAAGTAGTGAAAATATATCCAAGGATATCTTGAAATTGATACACTCATATGTATGTTGTCCTATGCTAGTGAAGTCTCTAGGAGGCTCTCTTTACTATGTGACATTCATAGATGAATTCTCAAGAAATAATTGGATGTACCTAATAAAGACGAAAGATGAAGTATTTGGCAAGTTCCAATAATTCAAAGTTGAAGTGGATAACTTGACAAATAAGAAGATCAAGACACTAATATCTGATAATGGGGGAGAATACACCTCCAAGGGGCTCATTTCCTTTTGTAAAGTTGTTGGGATTAGGAGGGAGATAATTATCCCACATAGTTCTCAACATAATGGTGTGGCATAAAGAAAGAACCGTTCCATTGAATAATATGTTAAGGAAATGATGAATGAATAGAATCTATCCATGTTTCTATGGGGAGAAGCAACTATGACAACCATATATATTCATAATACAATTCCTCATCGTATATTGAAGAACATGACTCCAGAAAAATATTTCTCTGGAAAGAATCCAAGTGTGGAACACTTAAGAATTTTTGGTTGTCCTATCTATATCCATATCCCCAAGGACAAAAGGAAGAGGTTGGAACTGTCAGGAAATAAGGGAATATTCATTGGATATAGTGATACATCAAAAGATTACAGAATCTATGTCCCATGTCAAAAGAAGATTGAAATCAGAAGAGACATGAATTTTTATGAGAAGATTTCCTTCAAGAAATCTATAGAATATTCAATAGAAACCAATGATGAAGAAGAACATGAATATCCAAAGGATGAAAGTACATGTTCTCTAGAACATCCCAGTGAAGAACAAAACCAACCACTCGAACCTTTAGAACCAGTTGGTGTACCCAAGAACAGAAAATGACTAGCATAGCTAGAATCCACCTTAAAAGAAGTAGAAATATATAAATCTCCTAGCGGCACCTTCAGGGAGAGAAAGAAGCCCAAAATATTATCTAGTTGTGTGGCATGCATGACAAGTCTTGTCAAGGAAGAACCTTCAAACTTTGAGGAAGTCATCTGCAAGAAGAAATAATGGAAGGAATTTATGATGGAATAATATCAATCCATCATGAAAAATGATGCATGGGAAATTGTGCCCAGACCTGAAGGAAAATGTGTAGTCACTTCAAAGTGGGTTTACAACATAAAGGATGTAGTATATGGGAGTATTGATAAATACAAGGAAATATTTGTGGCTAGAGGGTTCTCCCAACATGAGGGAAAAGACTATGATGAGACGTTTTCTCCAGTTTCCAAATATACCTCTATTAGAGGCATCATATCTCTTACAGCTTCCATGGGTTGGAGTTTACATCAGATGGATGTAAAGACTATTTTTCTCAATGGAGTAATTGAGGAAGAATTATACATAAAACAACCTTAAGTTTTTGAGGGATGCCCGAGAGACACCTTGTATGCATATTAAAGAAGGCCTTGTATGGACTCAAGAAAGATCCAAGAGCTTGGTATGCATGGATTGATAGTTACTTGATGAGACTTGGATTTTCCAAGAGCTATGTTAATCCAAACCTTTATTACAAAGCTGAAAATAATGCACTTGTGATCCTACTACTATATGTTGATGATTTTTTTTCGATAGGTGCATAGCCTCTCATTATTCAGTGTAAGACGAATCTAGCCTCTAAATTCAATATGAATGATATTGGTCTCGTGCATTATTACTTGGGACTAGAAGTATGGCAGAAGCATGGTGAAATATTCCTAGGGAAAGGGAAGTTTGTTGTAAAGATCCTTTAGAAGTTAGGGATGATGGATTGAAAATCCATGGAAACTCTCATGGTGACATGTATGAGGAAGTTGGGAGACTCTGATTCTGATCCATTAGACTTGTCCCTATACTAGAAGTTGATTGGCTCATTGATGTATTTGGTGAAAAACTGGCTGGACATTTGCTTTGATGTGAACATGTTGAGCTAGTTCCAAGTGGAAACTAGACATGAGAATTGGATAGTTGCAAAGAATATTTTTAGATACATTTATTGGACGCTAAAATTTTGTTTGACATATGCCTCAAAAAGTGATGTACAACTCCATGGATTTACTGATTCATATTTGGCAGGGAGTGCAGATGACAGAAAGAGGACTTCTGGTATATGTTTCAGTTTGGGATCTGCTATGATATTATGGGCTAGCAGAAAACATAAATCTTGTGTACTCAACACTATAGAAGCATATTATATTTTAACTTGTGATTCTTGTACGGAAGAAGTATGGATCTATAAGTTGGTTTCTGGACCATTTGATCAGATGTTGGATTCGACTATGATATATTGTGATAATCAGAGTTGTGTGAAGATTTCAGAGAACGTTGTGTTCTATGAAAGGATAATCACATTGAGATCGAGTACTACTTTATATGTGATAAATTCCATAAGGGAGAACTCCTCCAGTACATCTCCACCGATGAGCAGACAACTGATATTTTAACTAAGCCTTTTTCCAAGATAAAGTTTGTATACTTGAGGGACAAGTTGGGACTTGTGGAGATTGCTCCCTTGGTTGAAAGCTAGGAGATAACTTCCTCGGTTGAGGGGGATTGTTGATATATGGCATCATGGATGGTCAGTGTGATGGTGTACAAGAATTCTCCAGATGAAGAATGGTCCAGGAAGAATAGATTTTTGGTGGATATAAATTCTCTGTGGGGAGAATGGTCCATGTTGACATATTGTTGACATATCATGGAATGGTATTTTCCTAAGGCACAAATTGTGGATCAATTAGGAAAATAGTTCAAGACTTATATTCTCCTAAGAAACAACTAGTGGCCTGATCAGGTTGAATAGTTCGCTTCCTAAAGACATGGCATCCCGATTAGGGTGGCTGATACGTGACTGATATTTTCTAAGGCACGTATGGGTAGAGATTGATCTCTATGGTACTGTTAGAAAGTTGGCTTAGGTTTATGGATAGATGGTATGGATTTTTGGTTGTCATTGATGTCAACCATTGGAGATTTATATTGTATATTGATGTCAACCCTTGGAGAAAGTTTGATAGTGAATTTCGGTAGCACAAAGGTTTGGGTAATGGACCCAAGGCTGTTTCATGTATAATGGTATGGGTTTTAATATATTTTAAGGTAGGACTATTATAGATGTGTAGTACATGTCATTCCATTTCTGGTGGTATGTGGAATGTCACATAACTCCTAACGGTTAGAGAGTTATGGCCATGAGAATTTGGAGAACCCAGATTTGGGTAATGGACCAAAGTTTGTTTGATGGATAATGGTATGAGTTTTGATATATCTGAAGGAAATAATATTCAATATGGATAGTACATGTCATGTCATTTCCAGTGGTATGTGGAACGTCACATAACTCCTCATGGTTAGAGAGTTATGGCCATGTGAAGTTGGAGAACCCTCATGAGTCATCTAGAAGCCCCAAAAGGTCAAAGTAATCAAAGTGGTTTAAGATATTTTAGAAGCTAAATAATAAAGTGAAGTGATGAGTTTACTATAAGTCAAATTTAATACAAAATAAATTTTTTAAATAATAAATTTAATAGAGAAATTACTAAGTTGACAAGTGGTTAGAAGTGGGTTATCCCTAAAATAAGGAAAGTGGTTTAAGATGGTTAGAAGGTAACCCCTTGAGGTAAAGTGAAGTGATGAGTGTACTATAAGTCAAAGTGGATACAAAAAAAAATATTTAAATAATAAAGTTAATGGATAAATTACTAATTGGACAAGTGGTTAGAAGTTGGTTAACCTTAAAATAAGGAAAGTGGGTTAAGATGGTTAAAAGGTAACCCCTTTAGGAAGCTACACGAAAGTATAAATAAGAGGAAAGTCTCTCTCATTTCATATCACACTTGAGAATATTGAATATATAAAGGTGACTGAGGTAACCAAAGGACATCTAAGTACAATTTCAGAGAGAAGGTGAGGTAAAGAAGGCCGAAATTCAAGGGAGGATAAATTCTTTTGATGATGCTTTCTAAGGTGTGTTATTTATAGGTCATCTCACCATTTTCGAAATAATGTTTTTATAGAATGATTTAGAATGTGAAATTTATAGGTCATTGAGAAAAAATATCCAAGTAGTTTTGGTACTAATTTCAGCTTGTGGGTCATTGTAGTTTTGGAGTTACACTCCGTGGAAAATAGGGTTTGTGGCTAGTCTGGAAACTAGTCTAAAACAAGTGTTTTAGGTAAAAACGTCATAACTTATTCATAATAGATCCAAATTAAGTAAGACCAAATGTATTGGTTAGAGTACAGTCTGTAGTATTATGTGTAAAATTTTCAAAAACATACAACAAATATTATGTGCGGGGCACACTCTACAAGTTTGCTCTCTAGAATAAGCCATAATTCAACAAGGTATGCCATTTTTTCTAGAACTCCTTTTTCTGAGAGGTTCCAAGTAGTGACACCTGGAGGAATTGCATAAAACACATTGAAGAACATTGTGTACTAGTTTAAGATATTTATTCATTACATGTACATAGTTATGATTATTTCAAGTTAGGGTTGTTGACTAATCCAAAACTAGTCATGTGAGACTAAAGAAAAGTTTGATGAAAATGATAGTCTCTTGTTGTTAAAGTTAAGGCAGGTTTGCAGGTATGTGATCATATACACCAGGTCTATTACAGATTTACAAATCAGATTTGGATGATGAAATTGATGAGGGATTTTGGTTGAGGTACATGTTAGGTACATGGTTGAGACAAGTAGTTGATGAGTTGGCACATACATGAGGTGTATAGTTGATGATGTTGGTACATCTTGATGAGTCATAGTTGATGAGTAGTTGATACATGAGTGGTACATACTTCGTACATGGTTGGAGGTACTTTTTAGTAGTATTGTTGACACATGGTTTATGGATGATGTAGCATACTTGTATTGGTATATTATTAGAATCAAATATTGATGTTGGTGATGATCATGAGTTGTTGTGTTATGCTTGGTTGATGCACATCTTTGAGAGTTATCTTGGTGATTGATCTGATTTGGTTGATAATATTGACGAGACAGGTTGTTTGGACAGGTTGTTGTGACATGTTATTTTTATAGGTTTGGTGCATGGTTGATGCACTTGTTCATGGTACAAGTTGAGGTACAGGTTGGTGCATGGTTGATGCACTTGTTTATGGTACAGGTTGATTACAGGTTGTTCGGTATAGTTTGTTGCATGGTTGATGCCCTTGTTTATGGTACAGGTTGAGGTACAGGTTGATGCATGGTTCAGGTTATTGGTACATGTTGTTAGGTGCAGGTTGATTGGTACATATTTACAGTAGTATATCTGACAATTATAGTGTGACAGTGGTTCCATCATTCTACTTATACATCAGGGTAGTTGGATAGGGAAAGGACAGGTGGTTGTAGACACCTTCCAGTTGTAGCCAGATAACATAGGGGGTTGTGGCCTCCTTATGGTTGTAGCCTGAGAAACTAGGGGGTTGGAGACTCCTTCCAGTTGCAGCTAGAAAACAAAGGAATTTGATGGTTCCAATGAATGTAATTCTTCAATACATATAAGAAAAAGCATTATGTGGTTTTCTCTCAATTTGGGTTTCCACGTAAAAACACTAGTGTACTATGTATGTGTATGATTGTTCATTTTTTCATTGTTTATTTACTATGGAAATATTTGATGATAATGATGCATTGATATAACACTTGCATATTGTGGTTAAAAAGGATTCAATTGCTCTATTATTGATTCACCCCCCCTCTCAGTTATCCAACAATTGGTATAAGAGTGGGTTCCTCCAGGAAACAATTTCACCACTAGAAGGAGATCATGGATTATTCTGAGAATGGAGTACCAATGTTTAATGGTCAGAATGGTTTAAAGTATGATATGTGGAGCATAGGGATGAAATTATTTTTACAGGGATAGGGACATTATATTTTTCTATCATTTGTTACAGGATATGATAGTTCAAAAAGGGAAAAGATTGTAGCCAAGAATGAATTGAAGAAGAATAACAAAATAGCAATGAATTTCATCTGGGAAGAATTACCTAATCCGATAAGAGAAAAGGTTGGTAAATTTCCATCGGCCAAAGAATTTTGGGATAAGTTACATAATGTATTTTCTTCACCCATCACAGAATCAGAAAATGTCAAAGAAGATGTTGGTACAGAATAGGAAGAAAGATGCTCATCATGTCAGACAGATTCAGAAGAGGAAGAGTATGAAGAAGCATACGTTGATTACAGACAACAATTGATCAATGCAATTGAATATCTAAATAAATAAAGAGAAGAAAATAAGTCATCCAAGAAATAATTGATGAAGCAAAAGGAAAGTGTTCAAGGTTCCGAAAAGGATCAGCAAGTCATTGAGAATCTAAGAAATCAGCTAGAAGAGGCCAGAAGAATTGAAGAAACTCTAGAATATTAAAAGCAATGTTTAGAAGCCAACATAACAACACGAAAGTAAGAAGCATAAAAGAGAGAAAATATACTGATGAGTCATCTCAAGGAAATAACTGATGACTTAAACCAACTTGAGGAAGAGTTTGGTCAAGAAGAGAGAAAACTCGAAGACTCGAAGAAGAAATGATTACATTGAAAATCAAACTTGAAGAATCAAAGAGAATAGAAGAAGTCATGAAGTCTCAGATAATGAATAAAGAAGAAGAGGTTGAGAAGATTGAAGAAGAAGTTGTCACACTAAGAGTCAAATTCGTCAAGCTCAACAAGAATGTTGAAGATACATAAACATCCACATCAGTTATAGTGAATGAAGAGAAGCACTCAAGGTTGCTAGAAAAGAAGAATGAAGAAAATAGAAAGAGTTATGCAGAAATACTCAAAGGAAGGAATCATGGTCAACTAGGATCAAAGAAAAATATTGAAGATACATCTTCAAGAAGACCATTCATGTTCAAGCCACAAAGAAGCTTCAATCATGATCATGATCAGTCAAGGAAGAAATTCAGAAGGACTACACCACAAAGAAGATCATTCGCTCCCAGGTATGCAATTTTATTGTATGGTTATTTTTTTTATTATACTAATTTTGGAGATAAGGTTGCAGATTGCAGGGATTATAAAATAAATGTTCAAGCAAGAAGTGCACATGTGGCCCCACGTAACATTGAATGTTACAAATGTCATAACTATGGACACATAGCTAGTGATTGTAGAAGCATGATTGATACTTCCATGAAATAGAACACTGATATAAGATATAAGAAAGTATGGATAAAAAAACATGAAGAATAGTTGAACAAAGACCAAGTCCCAGAGATCGAAATATTGGCAATAAAATGAGATGAAGAAAATTTTACAAAGAAAAAGAAATATGTCAGATATAGAAAGGTTTGGAAAATAACTGAAAGAAAAGAAGGATAGGTAAATAAGGAACAGGTTCAAGAGATTGTACTTTTAGGCATTGTAGTGAAAGATGAATCCACAGATAGAAAGAAAGAAGTCATAGATCAGAGAGATGATGAATATACCAATGAAGATGATGATGAATCTACCAATGAATATGATGATGAATACACATCAGAGCATGAATTGTTCTGAGCCACCTGGCTTAGAGACTCCCAGGTAATATGAATAATAGACAGGGGAGTCTATGCGATATCTGTGATAGGCCAAAGAACCATCCTTCAAGTAGCTTGCATAGTTTGAGAAGACAAATCCAGAGCAGTTAGTTAGCAGAAGTACAATTTGATGGATTAATAAAGACTTCATGGTAGTATAGTGATAAATGGGTCATCATTGTGGACAGTTACACAAGTAGATTCTTGGATAGTATGGGCGAGAGATGGATTGATAGATTGGTTCAAAGAGTGGTCCAGAGACAAAGGAACATTATCATAATGCATGATAATTACACAAGAAATGGCTCAAACAATGCTAATGGATTCCAAATTGACGGATATTTTTTGGACACATGCAGTACATACAACAATTCACATTCAAAACAGAGTAATTCTCAGAAACAACAATGAAAAAACTCCCTACGAACTATGGAAAGGAAGCACATACAACAACCTCTACATCAAGGTAACTCAAGGTAGTATTTTATTAATTGAAATTTATGTTGATGATATTGTTTTTGGAAGTATTAATGACAAGTTAAGTCAGAAATTTGCAAAGGATATGCAGAATGAATTTGAAATGTCATTACTTGGAGAACTATCCTTCTTTTTGGGTCTTCAGATATGTCAAAGCAACCAAGGAATTTTTATTTCTCAAACTAAGTATATCAGAGAAATGATAAAGAGGTTCAGAATGGAAGATTGAAAAATAGTTACCACTCCTATGCAATTGCAAGTTGAGCAAAGATAATGATTCAAAGTCTACAGACCAGAGGAAATACAGGTCAATGATTGGTAGCTTACTATATGTGACAACATCCAGACCGGATGTAAGGGACCAAGTTGGATAGGTGGCATGATTTCAAGAAGCACCAAAGGAATCACATCTCTTAGCAGTAAAGAGGATTTTCAGATATCTCAAAGGAACAAAAGAGTTTGTGTTATGGTATTCAAAAGGAAAGGATCTATCACTTATTGCCTACATATATGCATATTGGGCAGGTTGCATTGATGACCGACGAAGCACCAGTGGAGCATCATTCTACTTGGGTGAGTATTTAGTATCATGGTTAAACAAGAAACAATCCTCGGTATCCTTATCTACATCCAAGGAAGATTATATTATAGCAACAACATGGTGTACACATGTTCTATGGATGAAACAAACTCTAAAGGATATACAGGTTGAGTATGATGATCCCATTCCAATATATTGTGATAATACAAGCGCCATCAGTATCTCAAAGAACCTAGTGATGCAATCCAAAACGAAGCACATTCCAATAAAGTATCACTTTCTATAGGAACAAGTTGCAGAAAAAAACATCAGAGTTGAATATGTGGGCACAAAAGAACAAGTGGCAGACGTCTTTAAAAAACCTCTTCCACCGGAATCCTTTGAGTATTTTCTCCAAAGACTAGGAGTAATTTCTACTCCAAAATGAATGATTTTGAATGCTTATCTTATATGTCTTATATTTACACAAGGAAGCACCATAAAGAGGACAGTTCAGGTTGGAAGATCAGTTTCAGGAAGAGTTTAGTCAGGGGGAGTATCCCCAAGGATAGTTCAGTTAGGGGGAGCAACCCTGGATAGAAAGATACATTTTCCATTAATGACAAAGGGGGAGAGATTTATCAGATGCACAAGTAAATGCTTGGATAAGTAGCACAGAGGCATGGTTCCAGGGGGATTTATGGTCATAAGGGGAGTAGCCCCAAAGAGATATACCCTTTTCCAGTGACGTCAAAGGGGGAGAGATAGAAACATTGATGAGGAGTATAAGCATGAATGTTATCATGACTAATTGTTGCCATCAATGCCAAAGGGGGATATTGTTAAACAATTGCCTTAGTTTTATGGATATTTGGTATGGATTGTTGGTTTTCATTTATGTCAACCCTTAGTGATTGATGTCAACCCTTGGAGAAAGTCTAATAGTGAATTCCAGTAGCACAAAGGTTTGGGTAATGGACCCAAGGTTTTTCATGTATACGAGTATGCATTTTAATATATTTGAAGGTAAGACTATTCTATATGAATAGCACATTTCATTCCTTTTACGGTGGTATGTGGAACGTCACATAACTCCTCACGGTTAGAGAGTTATGTCCATGAGAAGTTGGAGAAGCCAAGTTTGGGTAATAGACCCAAGATTGTTTGATGGATAATGGTATGAGTTTTGATATATTTGAAGGAAAGAATATTTTATATGGATAGTGCATGTCATGTCATTTCTAGTGGTATGTGGAACGTCACATAACTCCTCACGGTTAGAGAGTTATGGCCATGTGAAGTTGGAGAACCCTCATGAGTCATCTAGAAGACCCAAAAGCTCAAAGTAATCAAAGTGGTTTAAGAGATTTTAGAAGGTAAATAATAAAGTGAAGTGATGAGTGTACTATAAGTCAAATTGAATACAAAATTAATTATTTAAATAATAAATCTAATGGAGAAATTATTAAGTTGACAAGTGGTTAGAAGTGGGTTAGCCCTAAAATAAGGAAAGTGGTTTAAAATGGTTAGAAGGTAACCCCTTGAGGTAAAGTGAAGTGATGAGTGTACTATAAGTCAAAGTGGATACAAAATAAATTATTTAAATAAAAAATTTAATGGATAAATTACTAATTGGATAAGTGGTTAGAAGTTGGTTAACCCTAAAATAAGGAAAGTAGGTTCAGATGGTTAAAAGGTTACCACTTGAGGAAGCTACATGAAAGTATAAATCAGAGGCAAGACTCTCTCATTTAATATCACACTTGAGAATATTGAATATATATAGGTGACTGAGGTAACCAAAGGATATCTAAACCGAATTTTAGAGAGAAGGTGAAGTAAAGAAGGTTGAAATTCAAAGGAGGATAAATTCTTTTGATGGTGCTTTCTAAGGTATGTTATTTACAGGTCATCTCACCATTTTCGTAATAAAGTTTTGTCTAGAATTTTTCGGACCATGAAATTGATAGGCCATTGATAAAACATATCCACATAGTTTTGGTACGAATTACATCTTGTAGGTTGTTATATTTTTGGAGTTACACTCCGCGGAAAATAGGGTTTGTGGCTAGTCTTGAAACTAATCTAAAACATGTGTTTCAGGTAAAAAAATCATAACTTCTTCATAACATATCCAAATTAAGTAATACAAAATGTGTTGGTTAGATAAAAGTATATAGTATTATGTGTAAAATTTCCAAATCCATATAACAAATATTCCCCGCGGGGCACACTCTACAAGTTCTCTCTCTAGAATAAGCCAAAATTCAACAAGGTATGTCATTTTTTCTATAAATCCTTTTCTGAGAGGTTCCAAGTAGTGACACCTGGAGGAATTGCATAAAACAAACTGAATAAAATTTTGTACTATTTTTATATCTTTATTCATTACAAGTACATAGTTATGATTATTTTGAGTTAGGGTTGTTGACTAATCCAAAACTAGTCATGTGAGACTAAAGAAAAGTTTGATGAAAATGCTAGTCTCTTGTTGTTAAAGTTAAGGAAGGTTTGCAGGTATGTGATCGTATACACCAGGTCTATTACAGAGTTACAAATCATATTTGGATAATGAAATTGATGAGGGATTTTGGTTGAGGTACATGTTAGGTACATGGTTGAGACAAGTAGTTGATGAGTTGGAAAATACATGAGGTGTATAGTTGATGATGTTGGTACATATTGATGACTCATAGTTGATGAGTAGTTGATACATGATTGGTACATACTTGGTACATGGTTGGAGGCACTTGTTAGTAGTATTGTTGACACATGGTTTATGGATGATGTAGCATACTTGTATTGGTATAGTATTAGAAGCACGCATTGATCTTGGTGATGATTATGAGTTGTTGTGGTATGCTTGGTTGATGCACATATTTGAGAGTTTTCTTGGTGATTGATCTTGGTGAGTAGATCTGATTTGGTTGATAAGATTGATGAGACATTTTGTTGTGATAAGTTGTTTGGACAGGTTGTTGTGACATTTTATTTGTACAGGTTTGGTGCATGGTTGATGCACTTGTTCATGGTACAGGTTGAGGTACAGGTTGGTGCATGGTTGATGCATTTGCTTATGGTACAGGTTGTTTGGTACAGGTTGGTGCATGGTTGATGCACTTGTTTATGGTACAGGTTGATTACAAGTTGAGGTACAGTTTGATGCATGGTTGATGCATAGTTTAGGTTATTGGTACTGGTTGTTTGGTGCAGGTTGAATGGTACAGATTTACAACAATATATCTCATAGTGATAATGTGATAGTGGTTCCATCATTCTAATTATACTTTAGGGTGGTTGGATGGGGCAAGGACAAGTGGTTGTAGCCACCTTCCGGTTGTAGCCGAAGAACATAGGTGGTTGTGGCCTCCTTCTGGTTGTATCTAGAGAATTGGGAAGTTGGAGCTTCCCTCAGGTTGTAGCTTGAGAAACTAGGGGTTGGAGCCTCCTTCAAGTTGTAGCTGGAAAACAAATGAAGTTGGTGCTTCCAATGAATTTAATTTTTCAAGACATATAAGAAAAATCATTCCATGGTTTTCTCCCGATTTGGGTTACCATGTAAAAACATTGATCTACTGTGTATATGTATGATTGTTCATTTGTTCATTGTTTATTTACTCTGCAAATATTGGATGATAATGCTACATTGATATAACACTTGCATATTGTGGTTAAAACAGATTCAATTTCTCTATTATTGATTCATCCCCCCTCTCAGTAATCCAACGGGTAGATATGGTGAACTGATTAGAAAATAGTATGAGACTAACATTCCTGTAGGAATGGTCTCTGCAGCCCATGGCGTGGCTTTCAACATCTAGGAGGACTGACATTCTTCTAGGATGTATGTCTACATTAGAAGAATGGTCCTTGTAGCCCATTGTGGGGATTTCATCATCTGTTAGGACATTTATTCTTATAGGACGTATGTACGGATTAGAATAATGGTCCATATATCACTCTAATGAGTGGGTGACTTATGCGAGACACTTTGTTGAGTGCGTTGAGTTCAACACGTGACTTATTCAACTTCATGCTCGATTACTCAGATGGAGTATAACATTGTGAGATGATGCAGATGATGATATGTTTTCATGCCAGGATGCTATTAGATGATGTTGATAGTGATGATTATGCTCATGACTTGGTCTGCGTGATCATGGGATAGCCTGTGTGGCTAGGATGATGCTATTTTTTCATACCTCCCTAGCTAGAAGGGAGTGTTGATATTATGGTACATGTGGGAGGTATCAACCTCCATTTGTAACCTCTAACTAGATTAGAATATTATGGAAGCTAGAGAAACCATAAACAAATGTGTGGAAACCTTAGAAGACAAGTCAACTCAATAAAATATTTAATATTAAAGTATTAGCCTCTACAAGAATAAGTTGGCCTAAATAGTTGACAAAGAGCACTATAAATAGAGTGCACTTGAGTTCATTTGGACACACACTCACACTCAATCCAAGTGGTTTGCAAGTCTAGAGGAGGAGTGCAGCTGCAGCTACTACAGTTGGGTATTGGTCTTGGTTTCTAGTTTTTGAACTTTCTTCTTGGTGTGTTATATGTGAGAGAGAGGTGTTCTCTCTCTTGGTTATTTGTTGGGTCTAGCACTGCTTCTAGAATCATTCTATCTATCAAAGGTTACAGTGCTCAAGGGTGGTTTCTTGCTTATGGTTGGATGACAATATTGTGATATTGTCTATGTTGAAACGAGCACATCAAATATTTTAAAAACTTGGTCATGGCCACCTCCTAGAATACAATCCCCAGGAAAATTTAGTGGATCCTCCCTCTCCTTTAATTGTAAGTACAAGTCTCTTAGTTTTTTTGAAATGTCTTACTACAGAAGAGAAAGCTTTGATGAACCACACTCCAATTATCCTAAAGTTATATTGGTTGTCTAGATTTTAAGAAGTTTGGAAAAAATCTAAGAAGACTATATGGACAGAGGACCTGCTCCTATATTATTGGTGGTCTGGTGTCTAGTTTCCAAGCAGAAAGCTAGTAGCAAGGTTTTTTTTTCCTGTATGATAATTTGATAAATTAATATAATTTTGCATGTGAATTTACCAAAAAAATAATTATATTTATATAAAAATTGTTATTTAAATAGATGAAAAGTGAGATACCACTTTTATATATAAATAGAAATAATACAAATATCATAATTACATAGAAATATTGGTTTTTTTTTCCCCAAAAACTAAATGGTAATTCTACCTCATTATAAAATAAAAATCACATTTTTAAAGTGCACTGCAAATAAAAAAATTAAAACTATATTTTTACATATACATTTTTATCTGGATTTAGGAGCAGAATGAACTGATTAATAGAATGAATATAAAAAACACAGAGATAGGAAGCATAACACAAATATCCAGTGAACAATATCTTCTATTAAATAAAAAAATAGGCTGAAACTATAAAACTGCAGAACTGAAACTTGCTCGAATGGTGGTAGTTATCTCTGAGAAGAGATGTGGCTGCTACATGCATCCTTCTGAGTAGAATGGATTAAAATGAGGCTCCATAGGCCCTTTTCATATTACTCATGAATTCCAAAACCCTAGACATCCAAAAGATTAACCCTAGAAGGCGAAACACCAAAAGTCATGTGAGCCCTATGAGTAAGTTGGTGTAATTTGGTACCTCAACTTCCTAGGGTCATAAATTTTTCACACGACCTTTGTGTTTAGGCGCGTGATGGCCATTTGGAAAGGTCTTTCAAAGAAATAAACATTTTGCTGTCAGAATCTGACTCCATCTACATTTTGACTGTGGCGAGCCAAAAAAACAATGTTTAGGGCCCCAAAACAACCCTAAAAGTACAATGAGATGTGCTGACATGAAAACATACAAAATAATCCAGTTGGATTAGGTGAGAGGCCACCTGTATCCACCTTGATAATGTGTGAGTATTTAGATATCCCCAAAAGTGTAGAACTCACAATTATAAAGCAGTACAGAAAGACATGCTGAAAAAAATGGACATTAGGAGCCAGTTGGAATAGTTGGGTGGCCACCAATATCCACCTAGATCAATCCTCCCTCCTTAGGAAGAAATGGCCTCCATTGCATTGATTTCCCCCATCAGGTGAGGAAACTTCTGTTAGATTTGGGCTTGGGTGAGCCACTTGCCTTGGTGTAGGAGTTTCCCTACCTTGACAACCCGATAAAGTTGGATCCGTTGTTGGCAAGTGCCCTTGACCTGTGTGTCCACAATATGATCAGTGGATGCTTATTCCATGTATTTAGGGTTTATCTCTAACAACGTCAGTTGTTTGTTGATCTCATACATGTCCAATAACGATAAAAAATATGGTTGAAGGAGGTCCACATTGAATACTAGATACAGACCAAGAAAAGATGGAGTGTTGAGGTCAAAAGTATTGCTACCCACACCCTTGGTTATAGTGTAAGGACCATAACGAAGTGGGAGAAGCTTCCAATGGGTCTCGGTGATACGCTCCTTCTGCAAATGTAACCAAACTTTGTCACCAACCCAAAACTGGTGTGGTACCCTATGTTGATCATGGCACTGCTTGTATTTTTCATTGGAATTCTGTAAAATCTCCTAGACCTGTTGGTGGATGTGATGAATCCACTCAAAGAATATTGTGGCTTTGTACATCACAGACGGATCGGGAGAAGAGTCTTTCTGTGTGGTGGAAAGAGGAAGTGCAACCTTAATGGGTCCCAAAGGTTGGAATCCCAGACCCACCTAAAATGGGCTATGGTCAGTGGAACTATGGAGAGCCATGTTGTAGCTATGTTGAAGATATGGAAGACTCTCGTCCCATGTATAGGGATGCTTAGAATTGTACATGTGTAGGATGTGAAAAATCATCTGATTGACGACCTCGGTTTGGCCATCGATTTGGTGGTGGAAAGTAGTGGATTTTGTGATCTTGGTGTCCAACAGAGCCCAGAGACTTGACCAAAAGGTGTTGAGGAACGTGTTGTCTTGGTCGGAGATGATGGTCTGTGGTATCCCAAAGTGGACCCAAACTCGTTCGAAGAAGAGCTTGGCAGTATCTACTACTGTGACATTCTTCTTACAAGTTGTGAGGATGGCCATCTTCGAAAACTGATCAACGACCACAAACATGTAGTCATTCCCATGTTTGGTGGACGGAAAACCAGACATGTAATCCATTGATATGGATTCCCATGACTTCTCTTGAATAGGAAGAGGGGTGTATAATCCTTGCTTCTTGATGGTTGGTTTGGCAATGGCATAGGCAGTGCAAGATCTGATATACTTGTTGATGTCCTATTGAAGTTTTGGCCAATACAAATGTTTTTGAAGAAAGACCACAGTTTTATCTATGACAAAATGTCCTACCACCCAACTGTACTAGGCTTCCCAAATCATCTTTGCATGCTCACTTGTAGGAACACAGAGATGGCCTAGGTGGCATAAGAGTTTGTCTTGAATGTGAAAATTAGTGACAATGGAACCTGTACCCAAGAGATGATATGTGGTGGCGAAGTCTGTATCTTGTTATAAATTTGGGGCCACTCTGATGCTTCATGTCCATAGGACTGGAGCACAGTGGTGAGTGCATCCACAGAAGGCCGACTGAGGTAGTCTGCAACACGAGTAGAAATACATGTCTTATACTTGATGTTGAGATGGAACTGTTGTAGGTAGGTGGACCACTTTTGATGGTGTTCGTTCAAAAATTTACCTTATGTTTGTATGAACTATAGAGGCTTGTGATCAGTGTGTATGATCGTCTCTTTCCCCAAGATGTAATGTTTCCATTGACGACATACTTGTACAATGGAATACATTTCCTTGTCATAGGTGGGGTATTTTCGGATAGTATCAAAGAGTGTCTCAATATGGTATGCCACACAATGCCCGTGTTGAGTGAGAATTGTGCCCAGATCGTAGTCAGATGCATCATTCTCAATATCGAATGGGTGTTGCAGATCATGCAAGGAGAGTACTGGAGTTGATCACAAGCGATGTTTTAGATCATCAAATTCTCATTGTTCTCCTTCCCCCATACGATTGGCCCTACCACCTCCCTTGGTCACCTGTTTGAGGGCCCATGCAATATGCGAGAATCCCAACACGAACCGTCGGTATAAATTGGCTAGATCCAAGAAGCTCTGAAGCTCATTCAGTGTGGTCGGGGTTGGACGTTCATGGATGACTTGGATCTTCATTGGATCAAGATGTACCCCATGCTCATCAGAAATGTAGCCCAGGTATTGTACCTTGTTCATGCCGAAAGAGAATTTTTCTAAGTTGGCATAAAGCTTGTGCTATCGTAGAGTGCTCAAAACCTGTTGAATATTCTGCATGTGCTCCTCCCACATTCCGCTGAAGATGAGGATGTCATCCAAGTATACTACCACAAAGGATTTGGTGAAGGGTCTCAATACATCATCCATCAACCTCATGAAAGTGGTTGGTGCATTTTTAAGCCAAAGGGCATGACTAGCCATTTGTAGAGACCTTCTTTAGACTTCAAGGTTGTCTTCCAGACATTAGTTGGTTCGATGGGAACCTGGTGGTAGCCAGAATTCAGGTCAATCTCGCTGAATAACTTTTCCCCATTGAGTTGGTCAAGAAGGTCATCAATCCTGGGGATGGGGTAACGGTTCCTGACTGTGTTTTTTTACAAGGCTCTGTAATCAATGCAAAGTCGCAAAGTCACGTCCTTCTTCTACACCAGTACAATCGGGCTTCTACAAGGGGATGAACTGGGTTTGGTGTGCCCCTTTTGAAGAAGCTCTTGGATCTGATGCCTGATTTCGTCATTCTCCATCAACGAGCATTTATAGACTGGCCCATTAGGTAGAGGTGTGTCGGGGGTTAGATCAATGGGATGATTGACTTGGTAGTGTGTCAGTACCCCTGTAGGTGAGGCGAATATGTCTTTGTGTTCTTCCACGATCCTGTCCACTTGCTTATGTTGCAAAGAGAGGCGTTGTGTAGAGGCCAAGAATGTTGTGGTGACCTTCTTCTTACTGTGAGCACGGATCACAAAGAAGATGAAATTCTCGGTCTGTGAAATGACCTTACTGCATTTCTTAGTAGAGATTAAAGAAATAGAAGTAGGTGGTGCCACCTCTGGGATCCTGTACAATTGTCTACCCAACAACATGACGCTTCCACAAATATGGCTTTCCTAAAAGAACATCACAAGATTCAAGGGGAGAAATATCACAGTGTACCTCATCTTTGAAAGGCTTGATGTCGTAGGGAAAATGACATTGTTGGCTGACGCGAAGATCTCTTCCTTGATGAAGCCAACTGATGGTGTAGGGTTGTGGGTGCGGTGTCATTGGCAGGTCCAACCGCTTGATGAACTCTGTTGAAATCAAGTTCTTCTGACTACCTCTCTCGACAATGAAATGAATCAAAGCCCCCTTGACCCACATCTGCGAGTGAAAGAGTCGTTCCCCTTCCTTTGGTTCTTCTAGTTCAGTCGGTCGGACTTTGGTAGTAGTTATCGTGGCATTTGGTTCAAAATCAATAATCCTCTTCCCTCCTTCATGATTTGACTCAGAATCACAATCAACCTCTGACTCGGAAGCCTTCATCTTGGCCATGAGGGACTTCTTGGAGCGGCATTCGTCAGTGTTGTGCCAAGGATTTTTATGGTACTCACACCATTTTCCTGTGTCCTTCTTCGTCTTTTCGTTTCCCTTCTTATGTTGCAGCTTAGACAGATTGTTCTGAGGTTGACCATCTCGACTTGGTCCCTTTCTATGTGGGTTCGGTCTGCCTTTTCCCTACTTCAGCTTTGAGAGGTTTGCATATCCAAACTCTCGGCGTTTCTGCTTAAATTTTTTCTCAATCTTGACAACATATCTATAAGTCATGCCCAACGAGGCGATGTCTAGGAACTCCATTTATGTCTGAATGTATCGATGCAAACAGCCACGGTATTTGAGCACCATATGTCGCTAAGAATCTTTGATACCCAATTTGGTGTGTAGGGTATGGAAAATATTGGTGAAGTCTGGTACTATATGGTCCCTTTCTTGAAGTAGGGTGGTCCATCTGGTGTATTGGTCCTTGTAGCTTCCAACAGGGTAGTATTGTTCTTTAATGGCATCCCTGAAGGAATCCCATATAGGGGCCACCACAAAAATTGCAAATTCCTCCATGGCCCTTTGCTCAGAGTAATTATCCCACTAGTCTTTCACATGGGGAATGACCTTGAGGAGTACAAAAGTGATATTTTCCCTATTGGAAAAATTGTGGACCGAAAAATATCCTTCGAATAGATTCAACCATTTATCTACAACATGTGCATCTATAAGTCCTTCAAATAATGGAATATAAAAATTTACCTGTACCTTGAAGGGGTTTGTATGGTCGCTTGACGAAGATGCTTCTCCCGTGGGCAGTTGTCAAAGGATCTGTGTGAATTTGTCCACCATTTCGTTCCTTTATCGCGCGAGGGATTCCTCGAACAAAATTTTAATATAATATCCTGCTCCATCATCTTTCTTTTCATCTCCCATGGGTTATTTTCAGACTCGGGACGACCAATCTGGTAATCGCTCGATGGGTTTGAGTCCCAACTTCTTGTACCCAGACCTTTTGGGGACATGCACGAAGAAAAATAAATGAAGAGCAGACCGCTCTGATACCATTGATCCATATTTAGGAGCGGAACGAAATGATTAACAGACTGAATATAATAAACACAGAGATAGGGAACATAACACAAATATCCAGTGAACAATATCTTTTATTAAATAAAGAAATAGGTTGAAATTGTAAAACTGCAGAACTAAAACTTACCCGAATGGTGGTGGCTATCTCTGAGAAGAGATGTAGCTGCTATGCACATCCGTCTGAGAAGAATGGATTACAATGAGGCTCCATAGGCCCTTTTCATATTACTCATGAATGAAAAAACCCTAGACATCCAAAAACCTAATCCTAGAAGGTGAAACACCAAAAGTCATGTGGGCTGTATGGGTAAGTTGGTGTAATTTGGTATCTCAACTTCCTAGGGTCATAGCTTTTGCACACGACCTCCGTTTTAGGCGCATGATAGCCCGTTGTAAAGGTCTTTTAGAGAACTGCACATTCCGTCATCAAAATCTGACTCTGTTTATAGTCTGACTGTGGTGAGCCAAAAAAAAAATGTTTAGAGCCCCAACACAACCCTAAAATTACAACAAGATGCATTGACATGAAAACATACAAAATAAGCCACTTGGATTAGGCGAGAGGCCACCCATATTGACCTAGAGAATGTGTGAGGCTTCAGAAGACCCCAAAAGTGTATAACTCGCAATTATAAAAAAGTACAGAAAGACGTGTTGAACAAAACAAACTTGGGGAACCAGTTAGAATAAGTGAGTGGCCACCAATATCCACCTCAATCACATTTATGCTTAAATTTTTAGTTCTAAATCCATTTTAAATGATCAAACAATTTACATATAAAACTATTTGATATCTTTAACAGTTTGAAAAATATTAAATTAACTTAAATCATTTTATATAAATTTAAAATTAAAATAAATCAATTCATATTAAGTTTAACAAAATTAATTACAACTTAGCAAAATAAAAAATTTATATCTTTCATATTGCAACTCTAACAATTGATTTATTTTCAACAATCTCAATATTTTGGGATGCCACTCATCATAAACTTCTTAAAAAAAACTAATTTTTTTAATTGAAATTAAAATAAATGTATTTTAATTTTAATTTTAAAATAGTTATAAACTAAATAAGTTTAAATTCTTAAAACTCTTAATATTTTTGGAATCTGACTCATGAAAAATAAAAATAAAGTTAAAATTAAAATAAATGTATTTTGATTTTAACCTTAACACAATTATAAATTAAAAATAATAAATTTAATTAAAATTAAATAAATGTAGGTTGATTTTAACTTTAAAACAGTTATAAACTAAAAATAATAAAATTAAAATAAATGTATACTGATTTTAACCTTAATACAATTATAAACTAAAAATAATAAGTTTAAATTCTTAAAGGTTTGAGTTTACACATCAATATGTTATGGGATTAACTAACCATAAATTTTAAAATTCTTTTAAAAATAATTAATATTTTTATTTAAAATTAATGTTTTTAAAATACATTAATATATCTGTGTTTTTATTTCTTTAAATACTTATCATATTCATAATTAAAATATATTTATATTCATTATTTTAATTAAAAAAAAATATTCCATTGAACATTTGTTGTCCCTCATAATAACAAAAGATAATCATAATTAATTTAGACAATTAATAATAAAAAAATAATATAATAAATTAATTAAAAAACTCTAATAACAACAAGTATAAATCTCTATTTTTAAACATCCATGGTTCTGTAAATTCTTTTTTATTTGCATGACTGCTTATTACATTTAGGATTAAAATGGATTGGTGAAAGTAATGCTCTGCTTCACCAGACATTACATTGTGTTTCCCTTAATGTTGTGAACCACGCACCTCACTGTCACCACTGTAACTGTGCCCTTGGGAAACACATTCAGAAAATCCACCGCAGCTGGTCAAAAGAGAAGAAACGGAGCCTCGCACTCATCTCATCACTAACAGAAAAATGGGCTGAAATTAGAAACGAGCCATCTTAAAGATACCAAATAGAATATCTAAAGTTATTCTCAAGTAAGACCCCAACAATAGAATATCTAAAGTTATTCTTGATAAATTGTTGAGCAAAGAGAAAATGCAGAGAGAATAGAATAGAACAGTATATTGAAAATGTATGAAGAAGTACAAAAAGTACAGAACGTAGAGAACTCAATTACAATGCAAGAAGGTTGAGCTATATATGCTCAAGCAAGACAAAATTAGAAAGTACAACTGTCCAGTACAGCTGGCAGTGTACGGTCATACTGTTGAGGGTACAATATATTTAACACTCCCTCTTAGACTCAACAGTTACAATTATCAGCACTGGCTATGCCTAAGTGTTGTCTCTGAAAATCAAAAACTGACTTTCCTAGTGGCTTGGTGAAGATATCATCAAGCTGATCTCTAGATCCACAAAATTGGAGTGCAATATCCCCATTATTGACTAGCTCGTGTATGAAATGAAACCGAGTGTCAATGTGTTTACTTTTCTTGTGGAACACATGGTTCTTGGATAATGCAATTGTTGATGTGTTGTCACAGAAAATAGGAGTTGAATCATTTTTTGTTTGTGACATGTCTTTCAATAATCTTTTGATCCATACAGCTTGACAAGAAGCTGAGGTAGTAGCTACATACTCTGCCTCTGTAGAATATATTGATACTATTGGTTGCTTCTTCGATGCCCATGAAATCAGGTTCGTGCCCAGTTGAAAAACATATCCTGATGTGCTTTTCCTGTCATCTAGGTTGCCTGCAAAGTCACTATCTGTGTAACCAGAAGGTTGATTACAATCAGATGTATTGTACCATAAGCCAAAATGTAGTGTTCCTGCTACATATCTCAAAATTCGTTTTTCCATTTTCCACTGTGAATCTTTGGGTGATTCCATGAATCTGGAAACAAGGCTAGTTGCATACATGATGTCAGGCCTAGTTGCTGTAAGATACAACAAACTGCCTACTAAAATTTTGTATAAAGTAGAGTCCACAGTAGGACCTTCATCTTTCTTGATCAACTTTGTGCCTAAAGGTATGGGGGTTTCTGCTAGATTGCATTCTTCCATGCAAAACCATTTGATGATGTCTGCTGCATACTTTTGCTGATAGACAAAAATGCCTTTGGATGATTGATGAACCTCAATGCCTAAAAAATATTTCATGATGCCAAGATCTATCATCTCAAACTCAGATTGCATGGCATGTTTGAAATCTGTTAGCTCTAGATTTCCTGTGTAAATCATGTCATCAACATATAAACATACAATTAGTATTTTACCGTGCTGATCTGTTTTGATATAAAGTGTTGGTTCATTTTGACTTCTGTTGAAGCCACTTTTGATCAGGTAGGTGTCAATTCTACTGTACCAAGCTCTTGGAGCTTGCTTTAATCCATACAAGGCTTTCTTCAACCGATACACTTTGCTTGGGTGCTCTTGGACTTCAAATCCAGGTGGTTGATTGACATAAACTTCTTCTTCTAAAAAACCATTTAGGAATGCTGACTTGACATCCATTTGGTATACTTGCCATTTGTGTTGTGCTGCTATGGCCAATAAAGTCATTACAGTGTCTAATCTTTCTACTGGAGAAAAAGTTTCACCATAATCAATACCTGGTTGTTGTGAGAATCCTTGGGCAACAAGTCTTGCCTTGTGTTTTTCAATCTGCCCTTTTTCATTGAGTTTAGTTTTGTAAACCCACTTG
>ML781494.1:254282-264461 GCA_009831015.1 Picea engelmannii
TAGCAATAACGTTCTCATACATCCTTATTGCAGCAGCCCTCAACTCAAGAGGCACTTTTATCTCTTCCAACCTATTCCAAAGGTTTTTCCTAGGAACCATGTCAAAAGCTTTTCTAAAGTCAACAAAACAACAAAAAAGATTGATTTTAGTATCGCGGAACTCCTCTGCAATGATCCTAAAGGTAACAAGATGATCCACAGTTGAATGATATCTCCTAAACCCGGCCTAGCCTTTAGCTCCTTTACCCTGAATTTCTAGCCAAATGTTAATCTTCTTTTCCAAAATAATTCCATAAAGTTTGGCTAAAATCGAGCTAATCATAATGGTCCTATAATTAGAGGGAATGTTCTTATCCTCATTTTTGAAAATAGGAACAATGAGGTTTTGCGTCTAGGGTTTAGGGAAGCCCTGCTTGATTGCTAAATTGAAGAGCTTGTGTATGTGAGGGATAAGGATTGGCCCTCCGATTTTAAAAATTTCATCTTGGTAGCCTTCAATGTCCTTAGCTTTCCCATTTGCGAGCCGCTTAACCCCGAACTCTATGTCATCTAAAGAAAAAACTTCTTCCTTTGTAGGGACAATAGGAATGGTGTCCATGGCATTAGGGAACTCGTAAATATTTTTAAGGTAGGAATTCCAATCCGTTAAGGGAATCCTATTATTTTCTTTAGTATTACGTTTTAGAATTTGGCTCTAGAGCTTTTTAGGATCCGACTTGTATAGTTGTGAAAGTTGTTCTTGCCTTTTATTGATATAGTATATATTTTTCCTTTTAATTAAGGCTTTGTACGTATTGCAACTCTAACCACTAATTTATTTTCAACAATCTCAATATTTTGAGATTCCATTCATGATATACTTCTTAAAAAAAAAACTAAAAACTTAAATCTAAAATAAAATGTACCTTTAAAAATCGTATGATCTTATCAAAAGTTTGGTTAAAATAGTGGGTATGCATGCAAAGATTAATAGGGTAAAGGTTACTAGGGACTAATAAATGTAGGTTGATTTTACTCTTAAAAGAGTTATAAACTAAAAAATAATAAGTTTAAAATCTTAACTCCCATTCATAATAAAGTTTTTAAACAAATTATATATATATTTTTAAATTAAAATAAATGTATGTTGATTTTAATCTTAAAACAGTGATAAATTAAAAATAACAAGTTTAATTAAAATTAAATAAATGTATGTTAATTTTAATTTTAAAATAATTATAAATTAAAATTAAATAAATATATGTTAATTTTAATAAACTAAAGATAATAAGTTTAAATTCTTAAAGCTCTCAGTATACACATCAATATATTATAGGATTAACTATTAATATTTTTGGAATACCATAAATATTAAAATTCTTGGAATACCATAAATCTTAAAATTCTTTTATTAATATGAGTGTGTTTTTATTTATTTTTTATTCTTTTAAATAATTTTCACATTCATTATTAAAATTTATTATTTTAATAATAAAAACAATATCCAACTAAACATTGATGCAATTTAATGTTGTACAAAAGATAACCATAATTAATTTATAAAATTAATAATAAAAATAATATAATAAACTAATAAAAACTCTAATAACAATAAGTATAGATATCTATTTTTAAACATCCATAGTTATGTAAAAAAAAATTAACAATAAGTATAGATATCTATTTTTAAACATCCATGGTTTTGTAAATTCTTTTTTATTTATATGATTGCTTATTACATTTAGGATTAAAATGGATTGGTGAAAGCAATGTTCTATTTCATGAGACATTACATTGTGTTGTCCTTAATGTTGTGAACCAAAAACAACATACGAGAAACGGAATCTGAAATTGATTGAAAGACATTGATGGAAATTGAAAGGCTAGAAAAAATTACACATGTCTGAGTGTACACTAGAGCTTGCCACCTGTTCTGCCATAGTAGTGGAAACCAGAACACGTGGGAAATATTGTTCAAATACCAAAATAATACATTTGTCTTAGAAAACATGGGGACTTGCCACATGTTCTTCCACAAGCGTGGAAACCAGAACAGGTGGTAGACTAAGTGCCCCGACAAACTAATGAACTAGAACCAGAGTTTGAATTTCACAAAAAGCTTATAACTAAAACCAGATAAAAAAATAGTAAGGGGACTAGAGATGAGGCGAACTCAAGCATCCATCATGGCAAACTTTGAAGGAAAATGGTTGGCAGCAAGTCGGGCATCGACTTTTCACAGGCTCCCTTGATAGGGAGTTGTACATGACATCCAAGCGCTTGCTAAGGGTGTGTTGGTTATGCAGCTCCTCTGCCAAATCCTTGCGCATATCAAAGATCAAGACTAGATGGTATTTCGTGAGCCTGTAAGAGATGGAAGATGGGCGAGCATGCTCTTCTGTGTCATATTCATTCCAACATTCATCCCAATTTATTTTGGGGTCCTCGTCCTTAGCAGCAACAAAATTCTTACCAGGGTCCTCCTTCTGAAGAGGGACTTCCTCTTCAACCATGCAACCTATCTTGGTTGGCTCCGAAAAAATAAAAGCGGCGATTGCACCTATGGTCGGTCATTGTTTTGAGGTGGTCTTTGAAAAATTTGGCATAATTTCCTCCCAGTTGGGAGGAATATACTCTTTCCCCGTACATCCTACATGTAGATGCTCTGTGTTTGATGGAATGAGCTCCAGTTGAGCCGCGTCATACCAATTTTGATCAGAGTAGGGTGAGTGGTCCGAGCTACCACTTGGGAGGGGAGAAAGAGAGGTTGGTCCCAAGCCTGCTGAATTGGCTGTAATAGGATGGCCCACGCTGAGACTTACCTCTCTCGCGAGGCATGGTTAGGAAAAGTGTAGGGGAGATGAAATCGACAGTGGGGTGGCCAAAGGTGCAAGAGAGAGATGAAGGATGAAATACTAATGCATTGCAAGCGTGGAGCATAGAAAGTAGAATGAGACGGTGAACTGAAGCCAAATGCCAGAAATAATACCCCCCACAGGAGAAAATTTGCATGAGGACGGAGGAGTTGATGGCCCTGGTTGCCAAGAGTTCTTGATTAATGGGAATTTTTTGTATCGTACCAATGCCAAGGAGTTGAACTCAAGTCTCCATTAAGGCCCAACACACTGAGCCTTGGAGGAAATGAATGCTAGGAATATCGACTAGACAACGGAGGAGGGTGGCGGTGAGGGGACTTAGCTACCCTCATATCCTCCACAATTTTTGACATCTGTGCACCATGTGTCACCCCATTTGGGGGGAGGCAGTCCTATAGAGATAGCTCTTGGAATTTCTTTAGTAGTTATGCCACGGTGGTGATGCCCTCATTAGCTAGTCAGTCTACTACTTTTTTGGCCTCTCGTTTGATGTCTGATTTGATGAGATTAAAGGGATGAAGTAGTGAGCCTTGTATAATAGAGAGGGGACCTATGAGGTGCCAACTGGGTGTGATTTTCTTCGGATCTGATCCTTGGATAATTGTTTTGGCTAGTGAAATGATGACTTTTGAGTCTCCTTCTATTATTAGGGGTTGCAGATTGAGTTCTAGAGCTATTTGGATTCCTTTGATGAGGCCCCATAGCTCAGCTGATTTGTTTGTTTCATACCCTAGAAAGATCGCTCTGAGATGCTTGATTTTCACTGTCCTATCGTTGATTACAACTCCAAATCATGTTGGTCCAGGATTTCCCTTGGAGGCTCCATCAAAGTTCATCTTCCAAAAACCTATGGGGGAATAGCTCCAAAAGATAGAGCATCGGGCTAGAGGGGTGGGGGGATATGAGAGAAGGAGAGAGGATTTTTGGGTAATTTCCTTCCAGGTAGACAATATGATGGATTATGGAGGGGTATTGGGGATAGCATCCTGAGTCCACGACTGAGTTTGAATTTTTTCCCAAATGCTTGTTGTGATATTGACCCAGATATTAGAGGGGAGAGAGGTCTGAGAGTGGAAGATGCATCGGTTTCTTTCTTTACAAAGCTTCCAAACAATACGACCTGGCATGATTTTCCAAATTCTGTTTAGAAGTGGGATTTTGTAATCTCTCGTTCCCCAATTTCTTAATGTTTTGGGAATGCTTGTCCTGTCTCATTTAGTTTTTCGCATGATTATTGTAGCTTGGTCCCAGATCTAATTACTGACGTGGAATTGGTTAAATATGTGTTCCATGGTTTCTTCCTGTTGGTTGCATAAGTAAAAAATGGAAGGACCAATGAAGCCCCTTTTTTTTTGAGGTTGTCCCAGGTGAGGAGTCTATTCTAGACCAGGAGCCAAAGAAAGGTAGAGACCTTTGGCAAGAGCTTAGTCTTTCATATTATGTGCCAAATGTGATATTTTGTTTGCTTGTGGATGTTCTCCTAAATATGATAGGCCTCCTTGATTGTGAAAGTACCTGTCGGGGAATATCCCCAATGAAGGTTGTCCTTATCTATGTTGATACATATTTTCATGTTTCCCACTGTTTCTAGCCAAGGTTG
Source organism: Picea engelmannii (assembly GCA_009831015.1). NCBI lineage: Eukaryota > Viridiplantae > Streptophyta > Pinopsida > Pinales > Pinaceae > Picea > Picea engelmannii. The sequence goes on from ML781494.1 coordinate 258,738, forward strand.
CATCTCAAAAAATTTCGGTAGATGAATATATTGAGGGAGTAGTTTCCAACTACGTCAAGGGATTTGGTGTTGGGTATTAAGCCAAAGATAAACTACTTCGTGGTGTCTCAACTCTGGGAGGTATTTCTGATAGGGAAGTAATATTTCCATAGATTGCAAAGGAGGGTGTTTTTGCCAATCATCTATCCAAAACTGAGCACATTGTCCATTTCGAACTTCCCAGGAGGTGTTCTTTTGGATGAGTGGACAATTATGCCAAGCCGCATTCCAAATAATCAAGCCTTGGATATGATCATTGAGCCTTATGAGTTTCTCTTATTGTAGAAGGGGGGGTATATTTTTTCTTCCAGAGTTTTGCCCAAAGTTCATATGGATATTTTAGCCAGTGCCAGCATATTTTCGCTTCCATGGAACTGTTGAGATTTCCTGGATTGCAGAGCCCTAGTCCTACCAGAGTGTTGGGTTTGCATATTTTATCCCACCTAACTAAGGCCCATGTTTTACCCTGTTTGTGTCCATGCCAGAGGAATTTCCGCTGGAGATTTCTTATGCTTTTGATGATTGTTTGTGGAGCTGCAAGATATGAGAACGTGTAGGTCGGAATGTCTTGAAGCATCGATTTCAGGAGGACGAACCTCACAGGGAGATTAACGTTCTTGAAGGTCCAAGATCTTAGGTGATTGGATATTGGGAGAATGAAGGAGTTCTAGGAAGTGTTTCGAGCAACTGAATCTGTCAATGGTAGTCCTAGGTACTTTGATGGAAGGGAGAAACGAGGGATGACAAGGAGGTGGGAAATGTGTTGTTTGATTGTTGTTGGAATGTTGAAAAATAAAAGTTGTGATTTATCCATATTAAAGGTGGTACCAGAGGTGCCACTGAAGTCATAGACAATGGTGCAGAGTTTGGCAGCTTCCTTGGCCGTGGGGGTTTTCAGAAGCATGGTATCATCAACAAACTGGTTGTGAGAATTTTTCGGTTGGAGCCCGTGAATATAAATCCCTTGTAGGGTGCCAATTGAGATTGAGGCAGGTAAATACTACCCCAAACCCTCAACCATGATTACAAAGAGGAAATGGGAGAGTGGGTCTCCTTGACAGATGCCCTAGGTGGGGGAGAAGGGCCTATAGGGGACACCATTGATTAAAATGAATAAAAAAGTTGATGAGGTGAGTTTCATGATCCAGTCTATCCAGTTCATGCTAAACCCAAAGGCTAAAAGAAGGGAATGCATGTATTTCCAGCTTAGTTTTTCAAATTATTTAGAGAGGTCAAGCTTTATGAGCATACCTGGAGTCTGATTAGTTTTAAGAGAATGGATGATTTTGTGCACCAAGATTACGATGTCCATGATGTGTCACCCCTCCACATAACTTGATTATTCCCTAGATATGATGCAGAGAAGTATGGGTTTGAGCCTAAGTGCTATGACCTTTGTGACGATCTTATAGATATCATTGCAGAGCGCGATCGGCCTAAACTTCTTTGGGTTGGTGACACACTCCTCTTTAGGAATCAAGGTGAGGCAAGTGGAATTAAGAGATAATATCACCTACTTTGAGGTTCTGGATTCCTCCACAAGATCGAAAACATACTCTCAAACCATTGGGGAAGTCATCTGGCCCTAGGGCCTTACCCGAGGGAATTTCATTAATACCCTGATCAACCTCCTCCTGCATGATCAGTCTCATGAGGGATTTATTTTTCTCATGGGTGATTAGGGTGGGGATGTGTTGAGTGATTCGATGGATGGCAGGAGTTCTATCAAGAGGAGGTTCTGAGAGAATATATTTGTAGTAGGTGACTAACCCTTCTTCAATGTTTGCATGGTCCAGTAGAGTGTTTCCCTATGATTCCTCAAGATTCCTAATGTGGTTGATGTACCGTATGTGGATCATAGAGCGGTGGAATAACTTTGTGGTTTTTTTTCCTCCTTTAGCCATTGGACCGAGGATTTCTTCTTCCAAAGGATCTCCTCCTATTTGTGGCGTTCCACAAGTTGCTTCTTTAGAGTCGTTTCCTCCTATAGCAAGTCTTCCAAATATCCTTAGACAATGGATTCCTATTGAATATCCTCCAGGCGTTGTTCAAGGGATCTTTTAGCAAAGAAAATGTCACTGAATACATTTTTGTTCCAGTCCCGAAGCTGTTGTTTGAAAATTTTCAGGCATTGTTGGAATTTATACATCTGTGTGCCATACTCAATTTATGTGTTAGCCCACCAGGTGCGAGAGAGATTCAAGAATTATGGGTGGGTTAACCATAATTTCTCAAAGTGGAAGGGGTTATACTTAAGTGTTTTTGTTGTCTCTACCCAAAGTTGGACTGGCCAGTGGTCTGAGCCAACTTTTGGGAGGATGTTTGCCTCAATTACTGGGACTTCAAGCATTATGTTTTCGAAAATTAGAAAATGATCCATGTGTCTAGCAACGTGTTTAGTCCCCACTCATTTGTTGGTCCAGGTAAAGGGGTAGTTCCTTGTCTCAATGTCGATTAGATTGAGGCTATCTATGAGATGGCGAAACTTTTTGTTGTCTTGATCCAAGTCCTTCAGACCCCCACTTTTTTCCTCTAGGGTGAGGATGATGTTGAAATCTCCTCCCAAGATCCATCACTCTTGTCCTCTTTGAGTGTTACTGTAAGAAAGACTATCTAAGAAGTGATATTTCTCTTGATTGAGCTGAGGGCCATAAGAAATAGTAATGACGACTACTTTGTTAGATCCTATGGATCTATATTTAGCGGTGAGCATCCCCACTGTTGAATAGGATGGTTCCAAAATGATTATGGTCGGGTTCCAGAGTATGGATAACCCCCCTGCCACCCCTTGGATTCAGTGTAGGTGAAGTTTCAATGACTCCAATATCTTTTGAATGTCTCTTTTTCCATGTTGCATGCACATTTGGTTTCCTGGATTAATAAAATATCTGTATTTTCTTATTTAACACAGTTTCAAAGGATCCTTTGTTTGGATATTCCATTGAGACCTATAATATTCCAGGTGATGATTTTCATCATACTTAATTGCGGGGACAGAGAAAGATACTTCTGAGAGGTGTTGTATTTTCCCTGAGTTAATCATGAAGTTGCCTACCTCTTTGATTAGTTGGTGTGTCCACTTGTGCCCCTGTCTCTTTCTTTCTTTCTAGTTCCGCTTGGGATCTAGATCCAGCTCCAGGTGTATGCCTAGGCAAGAGGTGGCCCCTGCTGTGGAGTCAATGAAAACCTTGTGAACTTTCTTGAGTTGCTCCATTTGGATGGATTTTAGTTCTTTTTGGTTGAATATGTCCTCCATCTCATTGAGGTCAATGTCCTCAAGATCATTTTCATCTATCTGCATTATGATGTCCCCGCCGTAATTGTTTGGGGTTTTTCCTAGTGTTGTGTAGGCTTGGGGATTATGGATTGAGATCTGTTCTAAAACTAGATCAAGGGTTTTCTTTCCCTTACTACTTCCTTTTCCTGGTTTGGTAGTTTTGTGTGGGTTTTCCACTTCCTTTGTGTTCGGTAGTCTGTTGAGAGCATCGAAGGAATTACTAGTGTGGATCTTCTTGATTCCTTTCTGTGTGTCTTTTTTTGATGTGTGAAGCCATCTTGCTGATTTTCCTCTGTTGTTGGTCAAGTTGGTGCATTGAGGGGGAAGTCTCTGAAGAGATGCCCATGTTCGTGACATTTCCATCATCTGAAAGGGATGTGTTCGTAATCGATGGTATGCATCCATTCTTCATCTTGATACTCTATGGTGACATATCCCAGAAGGGATTTTGATATGTTCATGTAAACAAAGATTCGTGCGTAGGAAGTGTATTTTCTCTGCTTCGTGGCTTCTAAGGATTTGACATACCTTCCTAGTGATTTCCAATGCCCATCAGGATTTCCTCAAGCCAGAACTCAAGGGGAAGGGAGTATAGGCGTATCCAGATAGGGGCACAAGAAAATTCTTCTTTTTTCGGGAAGAAACGATCTGTCCAAAACCTTAGATACAATCCAGTCGAATTATATAAGTAGGGACCATTTTCAAAAACCCTATCTTTGTCCTCCAGACTGTAGAATATGATTTTGAAGAAGCCCTTTGAGCTTAGTTGCAACTCAAAGTCGCCTTTTGGATTCCACCACTACTTAATCCATTTCATGAGATCTCTATCTGATGGTCAAATCCCTACAAAATTTTGGATCAAGGCGTGATATTTCATAAACTGGGTGTGTTCTCCTACCCTAGTAGATTTATTACGTATTTCGGTGTTGTTGGCGCTAAAGGTATAAATTTACCTGGTTCCCAGTTCCGAGATTTCTGAGATGCCTTTGGATGTGACGACTCAGCTTCCATGTCCATAATTTTAACTGAGTTGTGTTCTTCTTGTAGCAGGTGATATCTAAGGTGTGGCAGTGGTTCGAAGGAGGGTCATCGGGCCCTAAACCCATCCTTTTCGTTGGTTGTGAAATTCCTATAAGAGGGTTTTTTCACTCCTCCATCTAAGGTCACGATGCATGGACAGGTCTGACCGAGAACACGGGTACAATGCTACGCATATTGGTGAAGAGGAGGATCTGATGTCGCCGAGGGTAGATCATGCAGCCCATGGAAACCCTAGCTCAAAATCGGCCCCAATCTACCTATCCAATTTTTTTCATTTGTTTTTTTTTTAACAGAAACGGTTGGAGGATTTATACTAAAAAAGAAAGAACAAAAAAAGTTCAAAAATTACATATGGAAGAGTGGGAGAACCTCTATTTCTTCCATAAGGGTCTAAATTTATATGGGGGTCTATAGAAACGATATCAACTAGTCCATAAGAGCTGCAATTATTCCATGTAAAAATGGAAACATACATGTTCAAAAGCAACAAAAATTTATAGTTCATTTGAAACCTGTTTAGTGATTTAGAGAAAAATTAGGATCTTCATGTTGTTCCACTTGTCGCGTTGTTGGGTTCGCCTCTGGTGGATTCACCTCTGCATGGTGGAGGTTAACATGTTCTGGTGTTGATGGGACCGAGTGATGATCATTTTTGGCTATTGAATGGAAGGGGGATGGAAGTCGAGACTCACCAGAGCCAATAGAATTCTCTCGTTGTTGTGGGTTTTCCAATTGTTGAGTGACAACCCCGAGTTGTCTTGTATTTTTGTTAATTCCCCTTAAGGATATTGTCAATTCTTGATTATGGCATGTTTCCTGCTGATGCAGTTGTGTTTGCAGTCTTTCCAACTCCTCACGAATTCCCTAGTTCTCTCGCTGGAATTCTTGATGACGATCATCTGTATGCTCCTCTTCCCTTCTAACATCTGCGCGTAGCGCTTGAAACTGTTCTCGGAGCTCCTCTGAAATACAATTCAAAGAATAGAAGGGTGCTCTTGACCTTCGCCAGATGTTGGTGCAGAGACTTGGAAGAAGAGAATTCAAGCATGCGTCAAGCATACAAATCGAGAAGAGGTTGAAGAAACGATGGACGCGGACAGGATAAGCAGATAAAAGATACCAACCAGAGTGGAAGCCAAACGTAAAGAAGAGCCAAGATAAAATGATGGGTGAAATTCAGAGCAGCCATGAGTGCTAAAGAAACATTCCCTTGAGGGAAAAGGGAGCCACGAATTCCCACGAGTAGAAGTGACTTAACGGAGGACGAAAAAATGGAGGTGATGCCATAGGCTTATGGCTGATTGTCAAGGAAGGCATGTGAATATTCGCAGAATTAAGGGCGAGTACATGAAGTTGGAGAAAGCAAA
>ML781494.1:264512-282287 GCA_009831015.1 Picea engelmannii
GTATGGGGAAAGGAGGAAGGGAGAGAAGGGGGAGAAGGGGTGGTTAGGGGAGGGGTGAGGAGGTCTAGTGAGAGGGGGGGGTTAGGGTAGAAGGAGGGGGATGAAGGGATAATTCCTTAGTTGTGGGTGGGAGGCTGATCAGACTGGCACAATTAAGGTAACCAATCATAAGAGGAGGTTTGATTGGTGATTAGGTTGCTCGGTTCTAGGGATTTCGCAGCTTTAGCTAGGTTATCTTCGATGATGAAGTGATGTTTCAGGGTGTTTATTCGCGAGAAAATACCATTGGGAGGATGAGCTGCGGAGGTTGAGAGGCCCAGAAGATCCTTTATGACTATTTCAGAGTCCCCTAGCACCACTAGAGTTTGAATGCTTCACGCGTGAGCTAAATTTAAACCCATGTACACTGCTAGAGTTTATGCTCTGTTGGTGGTGATTTTCCCCAAACCACAAGAAAATTAAGCTACCTTTTTTCCGTCAGAATCGTAGATGACTCCCCTCCCACCTGCCACCCCTCCAAATTTTTTCATTTGTTACAAACAGACTGTCCAAAATTTAGTAACTATGTCAGCACAGAAAATTATCAGCAGATATCTTTGAAACCCTAAACCAGACACTTAATCCGTCATCAAGCCACTACTTAAAAATCTCTATTACAAATAAACCTTAAAACACAACGGTAGAAATCCATGCAATCTGCAATTCCTGTATAATCCAAATCATGTTTAGTTTGGAATAGGTTACCAGAAATAGAATCCCAAAATGATTGAAAGACAAGGACGAAAATCCATGATAATGTTTCATTTCTTTCCGTTGTTGTCTTGAATCATTTGGGATTCCATTTCTGGGACCGGTAATCTATTCAAAGACTATACTTCAATCAGAATTGCAGATTGTCGCCTTCAAAGTAGGATGATTCAATGCTCTAGTTTGTCAGCTAAGGTTGCAGAGTTGCAACTATCGACGAGATTGGATCTCTGGGGATGATCAGAATTGATACAAATAGATTTAAACTCGATACACCTCTGATAATAGAGTTTAAATTAAGAAAAAAATTGTCCTTACGAATGAGTGGGCCCATGATCTTGTGCACCTAGGTTACGGTTGGTCGGTTCCATCAACAAGTTCTCAGAATCGGACGTTCATAAATTAATGGGAATGACACTGGTACTTCAAGAGTTGGGAACCGATCACTTCCACAAAATGGAAATCAAATACCATAAAATCTTAGAGATTAGATCCATTTTAATAAATATTCTATTAAAAATTGGGATCAAATATTTTTAGTGGTAAACCTAGTTCCATAAATTGAGATAAAGGAAATTTTCTTGTAATGAAGGAGATCGATAGATGTGATAGGAATCCATTCATTTTTTTTTATAATGTAAAATGAGAGATATGATTTGTAGTTTTTAAAAATTGATTGTGATATTTATTGGAATATAATAATAATAATGTATGAATATAATAATAATAATATTTTACTATTTTGAGTTAAAACTTAAAAATGGAAAAAAATATCATAATATAAATAAAAAAAATTATATATATATATATATATATATATATATATATATATATATATATATATATATATATATATATATATATATATATATTGGGTAAGAGATTAAGTTGTAAGTGGTATTTGGTTTCATGTAAGAAATTAAGGTTAGATGTTACTAAAAAGTATATGACCCCTGTTGACCACCTATTCAACTAGCGGATCAACTCCATGTACCATGAATATATGCATCATTGGATGCTAGCAAGTCAGAGACTATTTGATTCTACATGGCAATTTTTGCCTCCAACACACATTTTTATAAATGGAATTTATGCTCCCCTGCGTGGGATAATAATGTAATAGGTCTGCATGGATCATAGTTAGGGAAGTTACCTTAGGATTTCTTCATTATGAGATTTCCTTTCACTAAGTGTTTTTTATCATCAGGTTATTAATTTGGCCTAACCGGCCTTATTAATTTCCCTTGAGTTTTTCACTCCCACTATTAATAAATCCTCCAAAGTGGTGAAAGGCATTCTAATTAAGTTGTCCTTTGGTGGCTAGTGTTTAGGAATGATGTAAATGACCATGTAATATAGCTCAAAAAATTTCGCAGAATTTCGTTGAGTCTAGATAGGTTTTTTTTAATTAATTAAAATTTCCGAAGGCTGGAAATTTAATTAATTAATTAATTAATATTTTTTTGATAAATATTGTAAAAACTAGGTCCTTGGGATTTTGATAGGGGTATTTGTTCTCAAAATAAATGGAATGAGACCCCCTACACCCTTGGACCAAGTTTCATCTCAGTCGGACTACTTTTTCTAGGTGTTAGTCCACAAAGAGTCTTAGTAAGAATAAAAGCAGTTTTAATTGCTAACTCATGACATGGGGAAAATGTCAATTTTGTAATAATTGAGTAAATGGAGTATAGTAAAGGTGAATAGTTATGTGAGAGACATATCCTAACCTACCCAACCCCTTTCCCAACCTTTAATTCACCCCCTAACTCACACTCCCACTTAAAGGCTCATGGCCCTCTTGGGATTTGCGCCCCCCTTCCATGCGAAAATTAGAAACTCATTTTAATGTGAGTCATGACCCCCCCCCTCTCATGAGGCGTGCCCCTCCTAGACCTCCCACATAGCTCAAACACACATCCACTCACTTAGCTCATGCCCTCATGGGTATTTGCACCCCCTCTATGGAAAAAAGTGGAAACATCTTTGAAAAAAGGTGGAAACTTGCCTTAAGGAAAGTCATGGGTCCTTCTATTAGCCTATGTTCCCTTCCTATCCACCTTGGAGTGTGTGCCACACACTCCCACACAATCCCACCTTCTATTTTCATCTAAACCTAAACGTTATGTGCCCTCCTTCCTTGGACTCATCTTGAGCTTGGGATTTGACAAATGGCAAAGATCCAAGAGGGGTCTCTTTGCCTCTCAAGCTATAAATGAGACTTTTCCCTCACTCATTTGAGACCATTCTTCTAAGTATTGTTATCCTACCATTTTATTACCGTCTCTCTCTCTCTCTCATTGTTCATCTTGCTTCCATTCCATTTGTTCTTGAAGAGCTTGGAGAAATTTTGTTGCTACAACCTATTCCATTGGTAATAAAGAAAATATTTGGAGGAATCGTGGAGTATGAGACTTTGTCTGGATGTTCCATTCTACTGTGAGGTGATCTTGTTCTGTTCTTTAAATATTATTGTGAAATATAGAGTAGTATTGCTTGGGTAAATTTTGTTTACTTAGCTAGGTTTAGTAATAGTGTAATTGCTGGCCTATATGCCTTGTATTTACTAATGATACTAACTTTGTTGTGTTATTCGTGCATGCAATCCATTATCTACTCTTGTCTCACATTTTATTTGAAGTTTGTAGGTTATCACAAAGAGCATTATTGGGATAGATTCGAGCAAGGATCTACCCTCATCACTTTATAAAACTTCATAAGATTTTCCATTTATATTTATGTTCTTATCATATTCATATTTTGGTTGCTAACATTCTTAGATAGTTCATTTCAATACTTTATATTTCTGGTTTTTATATGCAGAATATTTCTGTTGCAAAACAAAAAAATTCTTAACGTTTTGTTAGTGTGTTGCAACATTTTCAGCAAGCAATAGCTTGTTGATTTTTGCAGGTTCTCTCCAGGTCAAGGGTGCATGCTATCCGTTTTCAGTCACAACACATTCCCAAAGGCCCCCCTTCTAAAGTGGTAACAAAACCATTATTTCTCCTCCTCTCTAAAGCATTGTAAGAAATCACAAAGGGGGTCCCCAAAGTGGCTTGCCTTCTTGTTCCGTTTTCCATTTTCATTTTCAGTTTTAGCTTAGTTTCTTTTCATTTTCCTTTTATTTATCGAACCCCCATAGAATAGCTATTTTAGTTGTGAATGTCTAATATGCATTCTTATGGTTAAAATTATCTATATTAGATCTCACGCATAACTAAAATGCCAGCTTAAGCTCCTGGAGGCATAGGATAAAATCTCTTTCTTTCATAATTTCTTTACTTGCAAGCTATTGTTCCTCAAGCATTTATCTTCTAGTTTGAAACACATATGGGCATGTTAATAGTGTCAAATAATCAATTTTGTTTCTGTAATATTTTCAGGTTCTTACGCTTTACATGCAATAATTTTATGATCTAAGAACTTAACTTTTCATTGTTTCAACATTTCGGTTTTGGGCACTTTTCGGGCAAGTATAAGTCATTGTAATACACTCAAACACTAAAAAAAAATTAGTCCATATGTTTAATAACTCACTAGAATTAATAGGAAACCTTTAGTGACCCATCTTTTCCATTTAAAATGGGGACTAGAGGAAGCAACAAAAATGTGATAGGCCAGGGACAGTCTCGTGGCGCGAAGCATCCTTTTCCGGGAGTACTCTTTTTCTTGGGCTGACCTGTGGAGCTGGGGTAGGCCTCATTGTCATACTTCTTGAGCACCCATCAGTCACTTGGTAATAGGGGGAGGGAAGTATTGGGTTGACACTTAGTTAGGATTGAAGCATCTTTTAATAAATCTTTAATCAATCCTTAATCCACATACATTGGGCAATGTATTTAGCTTCTCATTGGTTATCTACATCTATACTTGCAAGTACTTTCAATTGGTATTTTTTTCACATGCAAGTTATCTTTATGAGTTGTGGATTAGTTATCTAAGTGGTTATATCTTTGTTTCAAAACACTTTCATTTTCCAGTATCTTTAATTTAAGTTGTGTGGTGTGATCCCTTAAGAAGTTGTGCATCCTCTGGGAGGCACTGTCTTGTTAGGTCTTGATTGATTTTTTGTATACGCCATTGAGAGATGTCCAATAGCGTAGTGCATCCATTTTAAGGAGACACTCTATTATGAGCATGCTAGGCTTGTTGTGTTGATGGTTGTCTTATCTTCACTATCTTTAATTCCTGCACATACAAACAACTTGTTAGTTAGTATTTATATATATTGTATCCATTGTGTCTATTCTAGTTTAGCTTTGTTGTAATCTTAGACATTCTTTATTGTAGATTTGTACTCAATCTTGTTGTAATATTTGTAATCTTTGTAAATATCGTGTAATTAATCCCCCTCTAATTTAGTTGACCCCTTGCCCAATCTTAGGCACTAGTCTTAGTTGTCCTAGGAAAAGGTTTGACTGTTCATTATAATTGTTGAATCTTGCATTGTTTCTTTACATCATAGGCTAAGATTTTCCCCCAACCATTTAACTAATTGAAACCAACTCCTAGAACTTAAATTCTAAATCTCATCTAAAAACTACGGTCTACCCCCCTTGGCTTCCCTAGGAGTAAGCCTAGACAAAAGAGGTTCAAGTCAAAGTGACAGTGTGGGCTTTGAACCTAGGCATTGTGCCTCCAAGAACACACTAAGTGAGAAAGACTTAGCTCACACTTACAAGTGTGTATATGGATGGAAACATATTTGGTGTCATTGCTGGGGATAATTCATTTATCCCTAGTCAAAATGACTTAACTTATTTTTTAAGAGCTTAAAAAAAAAAAAAAAAACTTTAGTCCCTAAAATTCTTTGAACTTGCATTGGTTGATTTCGTGTGATTCCTTTCCAAGTGGTGACTCCATTAAAAAATTATGTCAGTTATACTACTAGAATCACTTCACAAGGAGTGATTTATTATTTTCCTGAACCTGAAAAGGTTTGTAGGAGGAGGCTAAATCACCTTGTTCCTAGGAGGCTATTTGAAAGTCTTGGAGACGAAGCACTCACTGATATCCAATACTTGTTCCAAAATAACAATAAACAAACTGTTAATAATCCCGCTAATACTCCTAACACAACCATGAGTGTTTTTTTGAGTCCTTTGAACTTTGCAACAATGCAAGGTGCCCCTCACCAAGTTCCTGAAAAGGCCATTGATAAGTTGCCTACTTTTCACGAAAACAATGCCATTAGTTCCAAGTCTGATATCTTGAATTTCAAGATGTGTGTTGAGAGATATTGTAGGGGTAATGATGAAGAAGATGTGAAAATGACCTTGTTATTGTATTCACTAGAAGGAGATGTCGTTGAATGATTTACTGATTTTGATCCAGCTAAGTTTAGATCCCTTGATGAAATATTGAATGAATTTAGAAAGAGATGGGGTGATCAAAAGGAACATAGATTTCAGTTAGCTTCTCTCACTTCTAGTCATAAGAAAGAAAATGAAACCGTGGAAGAATTTAACAGCAAGTTTAATAACTTGGTGAGGATTCTTCATGCAGATATTCTTCCTTCAAATAATGTTGTCTTGATATATTATATGGAGGCATTTGAAGGGGAAATGAGGTATGCCTTGAGGGATAAGGATCCTCAAACTTTAAAAGCAGCACACGCCACAGCTGTAAAAGTTGATAAAAATATGCAAGAGGCTAGGAAATCCAATATTCTTATTTTTACTAGAGGATATTCTTCTCAGCCTTATGAAGAGAAGAAGAAGAATGTTGAAAATAAAAAATCCTCTAATGATGGCATGAAGGAACTTACTCAATGGATTAAATAGATGGAAATTAATCATGCCAATCATATCAAGCAAATGGAGATCAACCGAGCAAATCAAATCAATGCCATACAAAACCAGTTGATCACCATAAAAAGGGGTCAAGCTAATAGACCCAAACATAGGCCAAATGATAAATGGCCTAATAAGCCTCCTCCCCAATATCAAAGACCACCGAATCCATTTGAATCCACTAATTGGGTTCACAACCAGGTTATTCATTATTGTAGACCTTGTGAGCAATTTCATGAAGAATCAACTTGCCAAGTCTTCCTTCACCTTTGTGATGAGACGGGACCTTATAGATCAAAAAATGAACAAGTTAATATGTTTGGTAATGAGTATAATGTTGGCATGTATGATTGGATATATTTGGATGAACATAATGGGGTGGTAGATAGCATGAATTGCATAAATGATGGTGTGGTTGATAGGGCAACAGAAAATTTTGGTCCTAGGCCTACTCCACAACAAGTAGCTAAAATGGCTAAGTTTAGAGGCATTGCCTACCAAAGGAATGGAAATAAAAGTCAAGATAAAAATCAAGCAAACATTCTCAAGGTATCCTCCATCCCTCCTAAGTCAAATGTGCATGTTAACTCAGAATTGAATATTGACTTAGGAGGATGGTTAAGTAATGTAAAGATGTTGGTGCATGTGTCAGAAATAATGAAGATTCCTTCTCAGAGGGAGAAGCCACGGAGAGACATAGAATTTCCTTCTCAGAAAAGTGTTGACATTCCACCAACAAGAACTTATTAGGATGCACCGGTTATTTTGGAAAATATGGATAGGGGAAATGAAAAGAATAAACCTTTCTTCCTATCTTTGCGCGTGAATGATTTTGTTCTTCATAATTGTATGCTTGATTTAGGAGCTAGCTCAAATGTTATTACTAAGAGAGTAATGGAACAATTAAACTTAAGGATATCTAGACCTTATCATAACATTTTTTCTATGGATATCAGGACAATTGAGGTGCATGGTTTGATTAAGGGATTACAAGTACACTTGGTTGCATTCCCAGATATCATGATTGAGATGGACATTGTTGATGTACCAGATACTTGGGGTATGTTACTAAATAGAAAGATAGCTGCAGATTTAGGTGGAAATTTACAAATGGATTTAACTTATTCCACCATTCCAACTCCAAATGGTTCAATGTTTAGATTAAATAGAGAGTATATTGGGAAGTATAAATGATAACGAGATTGTATATTGGGAAGTATAAATGGGATGTTATGAGATATAGTCTACTCCTATAACAACTACCAAGATGGAACTAAATAGCAGACCCCTAAGCATTTGTAATGTTTGGGACACGATAGATTCTTTTGATGGGCTTTTTCTTGAGGAAGATTTGGATGAAACAGATAATGGTTTGCCTCCTTTAGAGTTAAAGTCAGATTTGGATTTGTCAGTTGAAAATATGTTATCAACACAACCTTTATCAAAGGAATCAGTTAAATGTCAGAATAAGTCAGATGGAATTCTTGGGCCACACCCTCCTTATTTTTCAGAAATTGGGAAAATCAAAGACAAAATGTGTGATGAAAATATGATGAAAGGTATGTGTGATGAAAATATGATGAAAGGTAGTAAGGATGATAAGGTTAATATTGATAAAGTAAATTATATCATCCCTAGTAAAATATATGCCAAGCCTTTTAAGGAAAAATTAAGTTCACAGACTTTGCACTTGGCACCTATGGAAAACCATCAGAAATGTTTTAAGGAGGATTGTCCCAAGTGGCCTAAGGTTAGAAATTGGGATTCACATGAAAAAAACAGAAGTCAGCATAAAGTGTATCAGTCTACTAGCAACTCTTCTCAACCAGTGGGATGAAATAAAGTCAGACATTCTAGTGGGAGGACCCCTCCTTGAAGTGTTTCTTCACATGGCAACTTGGTGTCCAAAGGGACACCCTTTGTAGCGTACCTCTAACCCTTCTCCTTGTATTTCAGTTTTGTATTGTTTCATTAATTATGCGATTATGTACTTAGATTTATTTTTGTAAAATTATAGATGTTGTACAATAGTTATTTCTTTGTGTAATCATTGTTTATAGTATTTCATTTGATATATATGTATATTTAGGTTGGGTATTGGTGAGCATTATGTTTTGTAGATGTTGGAGTCTCGTATGCTCTCCTTCCCAAGTGTGAAGATCAAAAACACATCCCCATGTGGAGTCAGATGTTGACCACCTATTCAACTAGGGGTTCAACCACATGTACCATGAATATATGCATCATCATATGCTAGCAAGTTAGAGACTATTTGGCTCTACAGGGCAATTTTTGCCTCCACCACACATTTTTGTAAATGAAATTTCCACTCCCCTGCGTGGGATAATAATGTAATAGGTATGCATGGATCATAGTTAGGGAAGTTACCTTAGTATTTCTTCATTAGTAGAGTTCCTTTCACTGAGTTTTTTTTAATCCTCAGGTTATTAATTTGGCCTAACCAACCTTATTAATTTCCCTTGAGTTTTTCACTCCCACTATTAATAAATCCACCAAAGTGGTGAAAGGAATTATAATAAAGTCATCCTCTAGTGGCTAGTGTTTAGGAATTATGTAAATGACCATATAAGACAGCTCAAAAAGTTTTGCGGAATTTCGTCGAGTCTAGATAGTTTTTTTTTAATTAATTAAAATTTCCTAAGGTTGGAAATTTAATTAATTAATTTTTGATAAATATTGTAAAAACTAGGTCCTTGGGATTTTGATAGGGGTATTTTTGCTCAAAAGAAATGGAATGAGACCCCCTACACCCTTGGTCCAATTTTCAGCTTAGTTGGACTACTTTTGCTAGGTGTTAGTTGACAAGGACTCTTAGTCAGAATAAAAGCAGTTTTAATTGCTAACCCATGACATGGGAAAAATGTCAATTTTGTAATAATTGAGTAAATGGAGTACAATAAAGGTGAATAATGATGAGAGAGACATATCCTAACCTACCCAACCCCTTTCCCAACCTTTAATTCACCCCCTAACTCACACTCTCACTTAAAGGCTCACGCCCCTCTTGGGATTTGTGCCCCCCTTCCATGTGAAAATTAGAAACTCACTTTAAAGTGAATCATGCCCCCCCCCCCTCATGAGGTGCACCCCTCCTAGACCTCCCACATCATCATGGAGTGTTTCCCACACACTCAAACACACATCCACTCACTTCGCTCACGCCTTCATGGGGATTTGCGCCCCCTCTTTGGCAAAAAGTGGAAACATCTTTGAAAAAAGGTGGAAACCTGCCTTAAGCCAAGTCATGGGTCCTTATCTTAGCCTATGCGCCCTTCCTATACACCTTGGATATTGTGACACACACTCCTACACACTCCCACCTTCTATTCTCATCTAAACCTAAAAGTTATGCGCCCTCCTTCCTTGGACTCATCTTGAGATTGGGATTTGACAAATGGAAAAGATCCAAGAGGGGTCTATTTTCCTCTCGAGATATAAATAACACCTTTCCCTCACTCATGTTAGACCATTCTTCTGAGTATTGTTATGCTACCATTTTCTTACCATCTCTCTCTCTCTCATTGTTCATCTTGCTTCTATTCCATTTGTTCTTGAAGAGCTTGGAGCAATTTTTTTGCTACAACCTCTTCCATTGGTAATAAAGAAAATATTTGGAGGAATCGTGGAGTACGATACTTTGTCTGGATGTTCCATTCTATTGTGAGGTGATCTTGTTCTATTCTTTAAATATTATTGTGAAATATAGAGTAGTATTGCTTGGGTAAATTTTGTTTACTTAGCTAGGTTTAGCAATAGTGTAGTTGTTGGCCTATATGCCTTGTATTTACTAATGATACTAGATTTTTTATGTTATTAGTGCATGCAATCCATTATCTACTCTTTTCTCACATTTTATTTGAAGTTTGCAGGTTATCACAAAGAGCGTTGTTGGGATAGTTTGAGCAAGGATCTACCCTCGTCACTTATTAAAACTTCATAAGATTTTCCATTATCTTTATGTTCCTATCATATTCCGATTTTGGTTGCTAACTCTCTTATATATGTTATTTCAATACTTTATATTTCTGGTTTTTATATGCGGAAGACTTTTGTTGCAAAACATAAAAAAATTTAACGTTTTGTGAGTGTGTTGCAGCATTTTCAGCAAGCAATAGCTTGCTGATTTTTGCAAGTTCTCGCCGGGTCAAGGGTGCATGTTACCCATTTTCAGTCACAACACATTCTCAAAGGCCCCAATTATAAATTGGTAACAAAACCATTATTTCTCCTCCTCTCTAAAGCATTGTAAGCAATCCCAAAGGGGGTCCCCAAAGTGGCTTGCCTTCTTGTTCCGTTTTCCGTTTTCATTTTCAGTGTTAGCTTAGTTTCTTTTCATTTTCATTTTATTTCTCTAACCCCCATAGAATAGCTAGTTTAGTTGTGAATGTCTAATATGCATGCTTATGGTTAAAATTATCTAGATTAGATCTCACACGTAACTAAAATGCTAGCTTAAGCCCATGGAGGCATAGGATAAAATCTCTTGCTTTCATGATTTCTTTACTTGCAAGCTATCATTCCTCAAACATTTATCTTCCAGTTTGCAACACATATGGGCATGTTAATAGTGTAAAATAATCACTTCCGTTTCCGCAATCTTTTCAAGTTCTTATGCTTTACATGTAATAATTTTATGATCTAAGAGCTTAACTTTTCATTGTTTCAACATTTAGGTTTTGGGCCCTTTGGGAACTTTTCGGGCAAGTATAAATCACTATAATACACTCAAACACTCAAAAACACTTAGGTTGTAGGTTTAATAACTCACTAGACTTAATAGGACACCTTTAGCGACCCATCTTCGTCATTTAAAACGGGGACTAGAGGAAGCAACGGAAAGGTGATAGGCTGGGGACGATCTCATGGCACAGAGCATCCTTTTCCGGGAGTACTCTTTTTCTTGGGCTAACCTATGGAGCTAGGGTAGGCCTCGTTGCCATACTTCTTGAGCACCCAACAGTCACTTGGTAACAGGGGGAGGGAAGTATTGGGTTGACACTTAGTTAGGATTGAAGCATCTTTTAATAAATCTTTAATCAATCCTTAATCCACATATATTGGGCAATCTATTTAGCTTCTCATTGGTGATCTACATCTATACTTGCAAGTACTTTAATTTGGCATTTTTTTCACATGAAAGTTATCTTTATGAGTTGTGTATTAGTTTTATAAGTGGTTATATCTGTGTTTCGGAACACTTTCATTTTCCAGTATCTTTAATTTAAGTTGTGTGGTGTGATCCCTCAAGATGTTGCGCATCCTCTGGGAGGCACTATCTTGTTGGGTTTTGAGTGATTTTCCATATACGCCATTGAGAGCAGTCCAATAGGGTAGTTCATCCATTTTAAGGAGACACTCTATTGTGAGCATGCTAGGCTTGTTGTTTTGATGGTTGTCTCATCTTGATTATCTTTAATTCATGCACATACAAACAACTTGTTAGTTAGTATTTGTATATCTTGTATCCATTGTATCTATTCTAGTTTAGCTTTGCTCTAATCTTAGACATTATTTATTGTAGCTTTGTACTCAATCTTGTTGTAATATTTGTAATCTTTGTAAATCTCATGTAATTAAGCCCCCTCTAATTTAGTTGACCCCTTGCCCAATCTTAGGAACTAGTCTTAGTTGTCCTAAGAAAAGGTTTGATTGTTCATTCTAATTGTTGCATCTTGCATTGTTGCTTTACATCATAGGCTAAGATTTTCCCTCAACCATTTAACCAATTGAAACCAACTCCTAGAACTTAAATTCTAAATATCATCTAGAAAGTAGAGTCTACCCCCCTTGGCTTCCCTAGGAGTAAGCCTAGACAGAAGAGGTTCAAGTAAAAGTGACAGTGTGGGATTTGAACCTAGGCATTGTGCCTCCAAGGACACACTAAGTGAGCAAGACTTAGCTCACATTTGCAAGTGTGTATAAGGACGACAACAACCCCTTTGGAGATAGCTTTAGCTATGACCACATGGGAAAATGGTTTGTTTTTTGGATACTATTCAGGTTAAAACCACCTTTTTGGTTTTACTACTAAGTCATTTAAGGGGGCATGTCATTCCTTGAATAAAACTGATGAGTTAGCTCGACCAATGAATTATGATAGGCTTTGTATTAGTTATTATTGGTTAACTTAACCAATAGCAACTAATACAAACATGATGTAAAACATGTTATAATAATACATTAAAATGAAATTAAAATGGACAATAAAAATACTAGTTTAGTCCAATTGATCTAGGAACCATCAAATTGAAATGTAAATCTTTAGAGGCTTAAAAGATTATAAATCTTTAATTTAAATCCTTAAAAAAATTATAAATATTTTAATGGTTAAAAGATTCAAAATTAAAATAGATTTACCTGTTTATGCTTATAAATATTAATTACTATTTAATAAACACATTGTTGACACCATAATTTAATAGAAAATAACTAATTAAAATACCCAATAAATTAACTTGACAATAATATTTCTTAACAAAAATTACTTTAAATTCTTGTTTCAATTATTAAAAATATATATTTTTTATAATATTATTTATATATAAATAATTATTATTTAAAAAACCTTAAACTTTATTTTTAATTTTATATAAAATATTACATTAAATTAATTTCTTAACAAAAATTACTTCAAATTTTTGTTTCAATTATTAAAAAAAAGTTAATTTATATATAAATATTTATTATTTAAAAAACATTGAATCTAATAAACTTTTTTTTAATTTTATATAAAATATTACATTAAATTAAATCAGAATCATTAGTCAAAATAATTTTAAATATTATGATTTTTTATTCATCCCTTCTTATGTCACATACGATGCTTCATAGAGTTGTATTTAAATACTTGGACTTTATGCACTTGTTTTCTTCTTGACTAGCTCATTATCGAAAGCATACAAATTTATTGCTAAAAAATTACTTGGGCTAGAGTGTTGCAAATTCAGATTTTATTTCAAAACCTTATATAAACGTATTCCTTCTTCCATCTTCTTATCTTAAAAAAATTTCAAAAAATATAAAGATCTGAGTAATTAGAAATGCAATTATGATATAAGCTCTATTATCGATTCTAATATGTTATTGTATACAAAGAGAGAATTCACTAATAGATTCTATGAAATATCAATATAACATATATATATATAGTAATACACGTTTCAAATGAGGATTATAAGAATAGGTTTTCAAATAAAGAGTATAGGAATACGTTCAAGAAAAAATGCAAGAATTTTAAAGGGGATAATTGGATTTCAAGTGGAGTTATGTGCATCATTATAATTTTCAAGAATAAGTTATGGGTTAAGGGGTCTTCGATATGGTGGCGAGAGGAAAATTAGGTTTTACATCTTAGAGGAAGATTTCATCCATCGACGATCAAGAACAACAACTTGGATCCATACACATGATTTCCCAAGTGTATCATTTCACGCTTAGTGGGCATATTGGCACCATTAGGGTGTTTGGAGAAGTAGGTATCGATATGAAGACTTGGACCAAGGTCGGGTAATGAAACTTGTACATTAGACCTAAGAAGTAGCTTCCAAGGCTCAAGAGCCATCAATGAATCCTCAAACCACCATCGAGAACTCTCTGCCAAACATGTGTCCTTTGAATTGCAATATGGACACCATTAGAAGGTTTTGGGTACCAAGTATGAGTTGTGGGGCATTAGAAATGGTTGAGGTGGGGAAATTGACCCTTAGGACCTAAAGTGATCTTTCAAACATCCAAATATCAAAATAATGCCTCCAACCACCACACCTAACATCTTACGACTAACATATCCCTCTTAGTTGGGATACGGGAAACATTAGAATGTTTTGAGCTCTAGATTTGAGTCGTGTTTCCTTGACCATGGTTGGGGAAGGAAACACAAGCCTCAAACCCTAAAGGAAGCTTCTAGGGATAAAGGGACGTGACCAAGGACTTGAACCACCACATAGGACCTTTTATTTGATCTTTGTCCTTTAAGAGGAGATACGAGCTCTATTAGAAGGTTTTTAACATGAGATTTTGGTCACCATGGCTTGAACATGGTTGTGGGAGAAAAACCTATCCTTAAATACTAGGAAAAATGTCACCTCAAAAAACCACACATGATCTCTCGAGGGTATCCTTGGCCTTTGAGTAAGAATATGGACATAGTCAAGATTTTTTAAGCAATAGGTATGAGTATATAAGAATTAAACAAAATAAATGGAGGAATCTAAACATTCGACTCTAGAGGCAACTTCTAGGGCTCAAGGTTCATGATTAACACCTCAAACCACCATAGATGACCTCTCAAGGGGATATTTGGCTTTAAAGTGGGGATATGGGAATCATTAGGATATTTTGAGCATTAGGTATGAATATTGAGTCCTTTGATGTGATTAAAAGGATGGAAACCTAGGCCTTAGATTTTAAATTAAGCTTCTAGGAATCTAGGGCCAAGAATGACATGTTGAACCACCACAAAGGACATTTCTAGAATATCCTTGATCTTGGGATGGGGGTAGTTATACTTATGAGGTTTTGAACATGAAGTATGAGTCTCTAGACCGTGGATATGGTCAATGGAACAAATCCAAATGTTAGTCCCTGTTATCGCTCAGTTTGTAGTATAGGTTAAGTAGCTTGAAGGCAAGAGTCAAACTAGCGTAACAGGAGCTTCCCCACCCATTGTCACCTCGATGGGAGGCTCTTTCTATTCAGGGTGGCTAATCCCAAGGGAGACGTCCCTAGGTAATCTAGGGTGTTGAAAGGAAAAAGATCAAGGGATTAAGGCTCAAAGGTTAAAGTAGGTTTTCCTTTCACAAATTACCGCCAAGAAAATAGTCAAAGGGAAGACAAACCACAAGATATGCACTTGTTTGCGAGACAAAGCAACAATAAAACTAAAATGTGCAATAGTGGTTAGTACTTCATAAATTAATGACTATATTTATTATATATGAGCACATATAGCAGTAATTATTGACGAAGTCAATGATTGCAAAAAATAACTATGTCTTATAATATTACTTCTCAATAACACTGGAAATGATAATGCATTCAATGTATAAAATTAATCCTTGATTTATCACAACGCATTAAACATCATTAATATGCTCACATACAAAAGTTGTTGCGTCACTCTACTAAGGGTGATGTCAACCTAGTCCTAGGGTTAGTTTGATAGGTAAAGAAGTGGACGTTTTGCAAATTAGCCAATGACAATAATCTACACATCAATATCTATCATTTGATCACCTAGCCGCAACTTTTTATACCAGCCAAAGGTTCAAAATAGGCATGACGTTATCATCATATTAGGGTCAGTAAGACGCTAGGGTTAGTTGGGTTTCAAATTTAAGAGGTTTGAAAAGGTTATTTTAACACAATAGACTCAACGTTGTAGTCTTAGACTAGTGCCTTGGGGTATAATGGAGTCAAGGAGTAAGGCTAAAGTCTCGGGAAGATCTAAATCTAAGTTCAAGAGAGTTAGGCTTTCTAGTGCTGCAATGGTAGGGCCACAAAGTCAAAACCCTAAGGGGAGGAGGCTCATTCCGGTGTTGCTTAAGCAAGGCCTCATGCTCCTCCCTCTTTCCTTAAAACTCTTTGGCAAAAATGGCTAGCTTAAAAATATAAATCTAGGGCTGAAAAGTGTTGTAGGGCCAAGGCTCTTCAAACCCTAAAGGTAAAAACCCTAGGTGTAAACTTAATTAGGCCTAGGACGTCTTCCTTCTTCAACTTATATTTCAAAACTAACTCAGAAAAAGGGGAACTAGTGTAGCAACGGCTAGGTTATATTCTCCTTAATCAAATGGCTAAATAAGTTTTCTATCATGGGGACATGAAGCAAGGACCTACTTGTGTGCTTGCTACCTAGGGTTTCAATGATTAAGCAAAATACTAACAATGTAACCATAAAAGTAAGAGATTTAACCTACAACCATTCAATCAAGAAGTTTTGCATGAGAAATACACTTACAAATCAATGAAGAGCTTATCAAACCCTAGTTGTAAAACTTCCAAATGATAGAAAACACCATAAACATGCCAAAGATGATCTTCCACAAGTGTAGCGCCTCAACTCCAAGAGCTAAATACAAAGACAAAAGACTAAAAATATTCCTCTCACAAGAGAGTGAGTTGTGTTTTTTCAAAATGAGGCTCAACGTCCTCTATTTATACCATTCAAATGACCTTCAATTACAAAAATAGGTCATTAAAACAACCGACAAGGCTCACTAACAATAGTTACATTATTTGTCACATTAAATGCTAAAATGTCATAATTATGAGCTAAAAGGGAGACGTCAGGCCCCTCTGAGGGAGATGTTGGCCCTTTTTGGGCAAGATCAGCATCCAAGAAGCAAAACGTTGGCCCCTCTGGGGCTCCTACAAGCTGCCACACGTGCCAAATGACCCAGCACACTGCCACATGCTCCAGAAAACATCCAACTGCCTTAGGTGACGTCCTGACCATCGAAAGCAATCATCTCATCTGCAATGGGTGATCCCCCCTAGGCCGGGCTATGCTATGATGTCTTGGTGGAACGTCCTTCTGTCTTCTCTGTGCAAATTCTCATCACGACGTTGTCCTGCCTCTGCCATCCCAGCAACCATCTGATGGGCTCTTCAGCCCCATGGAGGTCCAAACTAATCATATCCCCATGTGTACCGGTCCACTGGTACCTGTCCACCGAGTATGGTCCTGCACATCAAAGACTACGCCCTCCATGGGCTCATTAGTCCTCGGGATCATAACAATGAAAATCACATTTCATCATTAAAGTTATCAAATACATGCATGAAATCCCTAGCATATCCTTTAAGAGCTCAAAGACATTACATAGATCTACTATATAAAGCTGAAGAAACTGACAGAACAACCTATTGGGCTAATACCCACAAGAGATGAAAAGTTTCCTCAGAAGATCATTCAAGCCATGTTTTATGATGTGATATGGTTTAGGGATGTCCAATCACAGTAAGACCAAGGGAAGGTGCTGTCTGTGGGTGCCTTTGTAGGAGGCGAGTTGTACCCGTCATGGATGCATTTTTTCCAAGCCCTTTATTGCCTTTATCTTTTCATTTATTGCTTTTCTTTCTTTTTTACTTCAAGGTATGACCAGAGGACACTGCCTTGGCTTGGTGACCAGAGCTGACAGTGTTACCCACTGGTATCTTCGCAGAGATGATAAGGTTGGCTCGTGATGAGACCCCCTTTCCCTTGGCCATGCAA
>ML781494.1:305250-317965 GCA_009831015.1 Picea engelmannii
TTTAATATTTTGTTTAAATTTATTTTTTTAGTGTTTTCTAAATTTTTATTTTTTTTATTTTGTTCTTTTTTTAGGTTTCAAGTGTTTTTTTCATTATTATTTTTAAAAAATATATACCATTTTTTCTACATCACTCCTTTTTCTTTTCTTTTTTAAGAAATTTTAAATTTTTTTCTTTTCTTTTTTAGGTTTTTTTTCACCCTTTTTTTTAATGATTTTCTTTTTTGTTTAATTTGGGTTTCTAATATTTTTTTTTAAATGTGTTTTTTCATAGTTACACTAGAACCGCTCCAGGCTTTAAATTAGAATTATATTAAATTAAAATGTAAATATATTTATTCCTTTATTACAAATACATAATTTCTTACAAATATTTTCATTATATTTATTCAAAATATCACTATAAAACTAAGACTAAAATACATGTAAATATTATTTCAAAAATTAGTAAAGTAAAAAAACTTAATAATACTCACTTTATAGTTGTGGATATGAAAAACTTGTAATGCATTTATGTTTTCCTTCAAGCCCAAACTAAACATGAAAGTCTAATAAATAAATAGTTGATATCAACCAACCATATCATTGACTTTTATTGTTTTTTTCAATAAAAAAAATAATGCTTCAAATTTATAAAGATGTTTAAAGTTTATATATGTAAAGTTTAATTTTAAAAAGATGTTGAAATTGTATATATGTATTTTCAATTTTGTTTCTCATTTTCTAATGGAATATTTATAGATATTAAAGTTTCACTATTGTGTTAAATATATTCATATAATTATTAGCACTAATTAAATTAGTAATTTCAATATTGTAGTTGTTGCAATAGGAGAAACATTGTCCTCGATTCAACTTCAATTTTATTGAAATAACATTTAAAATGTATCAATATCTCTATGCATTGTAATCTAAAGTATCATTGTAATCTAAAATATTTTTTATATATTTTTAGTATATATTATTGTCGCTCCCAAATTCAAGTAATTTACAGGAAAGTTCTACTCAGACACTAGTATCCACATTCCCAACGTTCCCACATTTCAAGAACTCTTGCAACATAAGTTTTTTTGCTTCATTAAAAAAAATTGCAAATTTGTTTTTATTTTTATTTATTTATTTTTCAATGTAAATTTAAGAAAAAAAAAAGTTAATAAATAATTTTTAAGTTTCAATTAGGTCGTAATTAGCCATAATTTTAACGTTTAAACTTTTTATTTTTTTTAGTTAGCGTCACTTTTTTATTTAGGTGTTAATGTTAAGGATTTTCTTAGCTATTGTATGAGTTTTGAAGGCCATGCTTGAAAAATGTTGTAATTTTGACCCCATTTGAAAAAGTGGTGATGCCGGTAGCACCACTTTTTGATTTGGGGGTTGATTTTCATGTTTTTTATGCAAAAATATGGGTTTTTTGGGCCAGAGCTCTCATTTTGAGGTCACAATTCTCATTAAGTTGGTAACTATGTTATAGTTGTTTACAATAGGATGGTATGTGCATGAGTCCATGCAAATGTTTTTCTTTGTCACCAAAGTTTGTGTTATGATTCTAGGTTCAACAAACAAGATCATCAAATGTCATTTTGAAATGCTTAGATCTCTAAACCAGTTTCTATATAAATCCATCCTATAACACTCAAACATCCTATCCATGTAATAAAAAATATGGGATAATTGGCCTTGAGAATTAGAAATGGAAGAAACAATAGTCTCTAATGATGTAGTGAGTGAAAGGCACGAGGGCTCTCTTGTGTTTTCTAAATCTTATATTAGTGTCCGTAATGACCAAATCCTTGCATCAATTTCAAAGTTTGCATGTGGTGGTTGTTGGTTAAGGTCTGTTTTATCTTCATTCAATGATGGTGGGTTTGGGTTTTTTTGAGGTGTAGGATCCATGTGATTTGTATGTTGCATTTAAAGAGGAGTAAATATGTATTTATTTCTCTCTCTCTCTCTCTCTCTCTCTCTCTCTCTCTCTCTCTCTCTCTCTCTCTCTATATATATATATATATATATATAATACAAAAAAAAAATAAGTTTTAGTAAATTTACCTCAAACCAATCAAGGAAGAATTCAACAACGACATATTATTGGTAGTTTCCCAAGACATGTTGTGTGGTTGTGTAACATTACAACCAAAAACACTATTTATTTTAATTAATAAATGCATGAACACATGAATAATTTTTTAATGTGTGCGTATTCCTAAAAAATATGAGTTGGCAAGCTATGTGGTAGCATGTGTGGCACTTCAAGGAGTGTTACTTGGCTATAGGAACAAGAACAAGTGTGCTTTTCTAAGAAAATTCTTGTGTTCCTACATGAGCACATTCCTGAGTGATGCAGGAGCATCGCCTTCAAAGTAAAAGAAGCAAGCATGAAGGCAAGGATATGACATCTCAGCATGTCAGAATTTCAAATCAACATTAACTCAGAAACATAACGAGTTGTTGAGATATTTTGGAAACAATGTTTTTAAATATAACTTGTTTGTAAATTCTTGCACGACTGTAAGGAGTTGCAGATAGAGAGTTTCAACTCTTATCTCTTAATAATTGATAGTTATTGTAATAGGAAAAGGTAGGTAACCACTAGAAACTAATAGGATAGGTTGCAGACATGACGGAGAGAGCTCGAGGAGCCACTCCTTAGACAGTTGTTGTTGTATTGTAAAAGAAAAATAGAGTAGAAGAGAATAGCAGAAAGGAAGTGAAGAATTGTAATACTATGTAATTTATTTCATGAATGAATAGAGCAGACAAAATTGTTCCAATTCCTTGGACAGTGTCCATTTTAAAGTGTGACTGAATGAATGGTGTATTATGTGTGTGTTATACTTCATTTAGTTTTATATATGATTGTTTATGGTTGATCTTATGAATTTGTGAAGAACTGGGTAAGTTCCAATCGTTCGACTTCTGAAACTCGTATGCAATGTGTGCATATCGTATGCAAGGAGTGCATCGACAGAGTCTTGAATTGACTTAGAAGAGTTCAGAAGGAATGATGGGAACTTAGAACAAGTGAAAGGAGTGCACAGATTCAAGGAGAGACTAAGTATCGAAGAACTGGAACAGAGAGGCACAAGGAGTGCGGGAAGAGTTTCTTTTGAATAAATCCTTCGATCCGAGTTTTTTGAGATCCCAGGAATGCAAGGAGTGCGTGGAAGATCAAAATATTCAAGGGAATCAATCTCAGAAGGGATAGCGAGGAGAAATATTAAAAGGGAGTGAAGCTCTGAAGAATTCACGAGTTATCAGTCATGATCTGTCCAGGACGGAGCAGGATCATTCCAGATCGCCAGATATGGGTAAAGTACACGAGATTTAAGTATCTATGTGAATACAGGAGTGAAGAATCATTGAAGCCCCGAAGAGGTTATGGACCGTTCATCGTCAAGAGGGACAGGTGGCGTGAGATCTATAACTCTAGAGCGGAAGCACTTCAGAAGTTTCGTAGACAAGGAGAAAGTGAATCGCTCAAAAGGTGAGTTTACAGGAGTTGAAACTCCTGAAGCCCGAAGAGCCAAAGCGATTCACATCCGTCGATTTGAGGGAGACACGCATCGACAAATCGTCGACTTCAGGTGAAAAAACTCTGGGAGAAAGCGAGTGTCCAGGAGTCAAACCTCCCAAAACCCGAATAGCCGAAGTGAATCGTAACTATTAGATTTAGAAGGACACATGGCAGAGATCTGTGGACTTTGGGTGAAAACGCTCAAAAGGTGAGTGTGCAGGAGTTGAAACTCTCGAAGCCCGAAGAGCCGAAGCGATTCACAACCGTCGATATGAGGGAGACACGCGTCGACATATCATCGACTTCAGGTGGAAACACTCTAGAGTAAAGTGAGTGTGCAAGAGTTGGAACTCATGAAGCCCGAAGAGCCAAAGTGAATCACATCTGTCAATCTATGAGGGACACGCGTCGACAGATCATCGACTTTGGGTGGAATTACTGCGGAGGAAGCAAGAGCGGAGAGTTTGAAACTCTCGAAGCCCGAAGGGCCAAAATCAATCATAGTCGTCAATTTGAAAGGAGGGCACACGTCGATAGATCGTGGAGATATGGGAGTGTTTGCAAAAGGAGGAAAAGGGTCGTTGATTGATAGTTGACCAAGGAAGAAAGAGGATAGATCTCAACCATTGATCAATAGGCAATGCCCAAGATCACAAGATCTACAGTCACGCTTAATAGAGGGGACAGAAAGTGATCAAGTTTTAAAAATATGACAGTGGGATGCAATCGAAACCAATGTATTGCCAAAGGGATACGTGGCAGGTGATAGTGAATTGCGTGGAGAAAAGCGGTGTGATATCAAACCACTCTAGGCCGCCCTGCAATCGTGTTCTTACATGAGGACATAGCCCGAGGTCACATACGGGAAAGGGCTAATGGAAGAGGAGCTAGCACCTGAAAATTGATAGTTCGGCAGGGTGATGGAATAGGTTGTGGGTGTCATAAAACCTGCACCAAAATACTGAAAGGGCCTGTTTTTAATCATAAGTGATACCATTAATGTTTCAGAGATCCGATTTGACTCGGAGAATCAAAGATCCTTGACCGGGAGGTTTCGCAACCCTGAGGGAGAGTAGGGGGTTTGCATCAGGTGGTATCAGAGCGTATCATATAACAGAGAGTTCGAAAGAAGGCCAGGAGGAAGAAACATCATGAATACTTAGTGAAGTGGAAAGATCATCCAGTGGAAGATTCAAGTTGGGTCATTGAACCTGATATTTTGAACCATGGAAAAACAGTACAGGAGCTCATGGACAGGAGCCCATGAAAATTTTAGCCAGAGGATCATCGCCTTCAAAGTCAAAGAATCAAGCATGAAGGAAAGGATATGACATCTCAGCATGTCATAATTTCAAATCAACATTAAATCAGAAACATAACGAGTTGTTGAGATATTTTGGAAACAATGTTTTTAAATATAACTTGTTTGTAAAGTCTTGCACGACTGTAAGGAGTTACAGATAGAGAGTGTCAACTCTTGTCTGGTAATAAATGATAGTTATTGTAATAGGACAAGGTAGGTAACCACTAGAAATTGATAGGATAGGTTGCAGACATGACGGAGAGAGATCAAGGATCCACTCCTTAGGCAATTGTTGTTGTACTATAAAATAAAAACAGAGTAGAAGAGAGTAGCAGAGAGGTAGTGAAGAACTGTAATACTATGTAATTTATTTCATGAATGAATAGAGCAGACAAAAATTTTCCAATTCCTTGGACAGTGTTTATTTTAAAGTGTGATTGAACGAATGGTGTATTATGTGTGTCTTCTACTTCATTTCATTTTATATATGATTGTTTATGGTTGATCATATGAATTTGTGAAGAACTCGGTAAGTTCCAATCGTTAGAATTTTGAAACTCATATGCAAGGTGTACATATCGTATGCAAGGAGTGCATAAACAGAGTATTGAATTGACTCAGAAGAGTTCAGAAGGAACGACGGGAACTTATACCAAGTTCAAGGAGTGCACAGAGTCAAGGAGCGACTAAGTGTCGAAGAACCAGAACAGAGAGGTGCAAGGAGTGTGGGAAGAGTTTCTTTTGAAGAAATACTTCAATCCAAGTTTGTCGATATCCCAAAAATGCAAGGAGTGCATGGGAGATCAAAATACTCAAGGGAATCAAGATCAGAAGGGATAGTGAGGAGAAATATTCAAAGGGAGTGAAACTCTGAAGATTTCATGAGTTATTGGTCAAGATCCGTCCACGAGGGAGAGGGATCGTTCTAGATCGTCAGATATGGGTAAAGTTCACGGGATTTAAGTCTTTGTGTGCATACAGGAACGAAGAATCACCAAATCCCTGAAGAGGTTAGGGACCATTCATTGTCAAGAGGGACAGGTGGCATGATATCTACAACTATGGAGCGAAAGCACTTCGGAAGTTTCGTAGACAAGGAGAAATTGAATCGCTCAGAAAGTGAGTGTGCAAGAGTTGAAACTCTTGAAGCCCGAAGAGCTGAAGTGATTCACAATCATCGATCTGAGGGAGACACTCGCCGACATATGGTTGACTTCGGGTGAAAACACTCCGGGATAAAGCGAGTGTGCAGGATTCGAACCTCTCGAAACGCAAATAGCCAAAGTGAATCATAGCCGTTGGATTTAGAAGGACACGTGGCAGAGATCTATAGACTTTGGGTGAAAATACTCAGAAGGTGACTGTGCAGGAGTTGAAACTCCCGAAGCTCGAAGAGTTGAATATATTCATATCCGTCTATCTGAGGGAGACATGCATCGACAGATTGTCGACTTCGGCTGGAAAACTCTGGGGGAAAGCGAGTGTGTAGGAGTTGGAACTCCCAAAGCCCGAAGAGACGAAGTGAATCACAATCTTCGATCTGTGAGGGACACGCATCGACAGATCATCAACTTTGGGTGGAATTACTACGGAGGAAGCAAGAGCGGAGAGTTTGAAACTCTTAAATCCCGAAGGGCTGAAATCAATCGTAGTTTTCGATTTGAAAGGAGGGCACGCGTCAATAGATCATGGAGATCTGGGAGTGCGTGTGAAAGGAGGAAAAGTGTCACTGATTGATAGTTGACCAAGGAAGAAAGAGGACAAATCTCAATCATCGATCAAGAGGCAACTCCCGAGATCAAAAGATCTACGGTCGCGCTTAATAGTGGGGACAACAAGTGATTGGGTTTTAAAAATCTTAGAGCGGGCCGCAAAAAAAACCACGGTATTTCTAAAGGGATATGTGGAAACTAATAGTGAATTGCAGGGAGAAAAGAGGTGTGGTCTCAAACCACTCTAGTCCACCCCGCAATCGCGTGCTTATGTGAGGACATAGCCTGAGGTCACATATAGGAAAGGGCTAATGGAAGAGGAGCTAGCGCCTGAAACTTGATAGTTCGACAATGCGAAGGAAGAGGTTGCGGGTGTCACAAAACCTGCACCGAAAGACTGAAAGGGCATGTATTTAATCACAACTGATACCATTAAGGTTTCAGAGAGTCGATTTGGCTCGTAGAATCAAATATCCTTGACCGGGAGGTCGCGCAGCCCCGAGGGAGAGTAGGGGGTTTGCATCACTGAGCACCCCATTACCATAAAATTTTCCATCAACTTGTTTTGAATGCACTATTACAATCATGAAGAAACAATTAGATTAGTGAATTATTGACATGGAGAAGAAAAGGTGACAATTTGACTATATTTTTAGTGGGAAAGAATAATACAATATTGTCCTTGCCAATTTATTCCCACTAAGTTGAGATAAAATAAGTATAGTTTCTTCTAGCATCAATCATGTGATTATAACCTCAATGAAACTATGGAAGACCTAAACACCATGAAGTAAGACAATAATAATTATTCAACTAAATATGTACAGAGACAGGAGATATGCATCGTGTGCCCATGTTTTAGAATGAAGATAGGAATGTTTTGTTGAGAAACCGCATAGATTTGTTGCATCAATACACTAAAGTGAAGAAGCGGAAAGCACCTAAGTGTGAGATATCACCCATATCAAAATGGGTAAGTTAATATAATGACCAAACACCACCAAATTATTCCTTATGGACTATGCCTATAGGTCAGGAAAGATCTACAATCATATTAGATATAAGTTTTATTTTACAAAACCAATCAATCATATTTCAGTTTTTTGATAATTATTTTGAATTATAGTCATCATATGAAAGGATAAAAGGGTAACTCCTACGTGTGTGTGTGTGTGTGTGTGTGTGTGTGTGTGTGAGAGAGAGAGAGAGAGAGAGAGAGATTCAACTAATTATAATATTAATTTATTTTGGGAAAGAGCAACTCGAGATGAGAATTGTGTAATCTCTTTTAATCTCTCATTAGGCGAATATAATATAGTTACATATTTTTAGTGAAGAATTATGTAATTCATTTATTTCTTTCATTAATATTTGATAAGTAAGTATTTTCTTGTGAATTTGTATTCATTAAGCTATATTTTCTATGTCTTCATAATAGATAATGTCTTAGTGAATATACAAATATTTGATAAGTAAGTATTTTCTTGTGAATTTGTATTCATTAAGCTATATTTTCTATGTCTTCATAATAGATAATGTCTTAGTGAATGTACAATTCTAGATTTGTTGGTTTATTAAAATACAACAAATGCAGGATTATAAAAGAATAGAAATGTGTATTTCTATTTCTAAAAAACTTTATTTATTCCACTACTTGAGATCATATTTCATTTACTCTACTTTAGTTCTTTTAAATTTTCTATGTATTCAAACACCCTATATATGAAACTTATTCCAAAAACACATAAAAATTAAATAAACAATAACCCTAAAAATGGTAAGCCAACACTTCACGTTGGAAGAATCATCTTAAGGGTGCAGACTCTAAATTAGTCATCTTGATCTAAATATTTCTATGTGAAAACTAATTTGATACATTCATTTATGTCAACAAGCTCTTAACTTCTTTAAGGAGTGCTTGATTAAAGACGCACATGTTAACAGATTAATCATCTTTCTTCTATGCTTTTTTCTTATTCAATACTTCGTTTTCTTGATTTCTATGTTTTTAGTATATCTCTAATCTAATATCATTTAAAATATTTAACAATGTTTGATATAGAGAAATAAACCCCTTTAAAATACCACCTTCTATATTAAGGCATATGCATCCCCTCCAATATGAAAAAGATAATACTTTGAATAAAATATGTATTCTTCGAAAATTGGAACCAATGTGTCCTCATGTGAACATCTTGAAAATTTAGGCGGAACCAATGTATCCTCATGTAAACATCTTCTTGAAAATTTAGGTCTTTTAGAAAATGCTTCAAATTATATATATATATATATATATATATATATATATATATATATATATATATATATATTATTTCCTCTTTTAATTTTTTTTAATTATTTCATTAAATTAAAATTTATTTCAAATTTAAGTTGACCTATTATTTTTGGCTCAGCATAAGAACTAGTCTACTTTATACGTGTTATGTCTTCATGCTTTATATGATAATTTTGGTGAATTTTTGACTTGTAATATCATAAATGAAAGTGTTCTTACTTGATTTGAAGTCCAAAGTTGATTTATTGTAAATTTTAAAAACCATGATATTGTTGTCCTTTGCTCAGAGAGAACTTATATATATTATAACTCCTTTTTATTTATATCAATTGATTGCGAAATTTTAATATGTAAAGTTATGGAAGTCTAATTTCGCATGAATTAAGTTTCCTTAAATTTGGATAGAGCAACCTTGAGATGTATTGAATTTACTCCATGCTACTAATCTTAATAATATTTTAAAACAAGGACAGTTGTTGGCAGTTGTTGAGAAACAAGTCCTTGCTAAGAAGGCAAAAATAACACGAGACAGATGCATAATTGCAGGCCTAAGAGAACTAGAATAGCTTGTTAGGTTTATAATCTCACTTTTAATGAGCTAAAAGCATTAAGTATCCATGTCTCACACAAGACATATGCATAATTGTAGGCCTAAGAGAACCAGAATAACTCATTATGATTACAATCTTATTCGTTTCTTCCCATACCAAACCTGATACAACTTAAAATCCCAATGACAGAATATAATTCAAAACCTCTCAGCCATGAATATGGATCCTTCAAGTGTTGAATTTCATTTTGTTCAAGTTTATCATTGAATATCATTGTGTTAAAAGTTTATCATTGAATACAGGTCTCTTGTATTCTTTAACAACTAAACACAAGAGACCTCACATAAAAGATTTTGTAATAGGATTTTTGTAATATAGATTTACTTCTTGTTGGTGTTTGGCATTATTATTCATGTGTGGTTATCTATAGCATTTGTACTTGGTCTTATATATGGTTCAGGAAATTTTTTTCACTTATCTATACTATTCTACATGGTCTGTGGCTTTGTCATGATGGTTGTCCTGCAATCAAGGAACCGAGATTTTTTCACAACTTGGTACTATGTATGTACTTCAAAATGTATCTTTGCACAACGCAAAGTGGATGTAACACCTTAAG
This sequence comes from Picea engelmannii, assembly GCA_009831015.1. NCBI lineage: Eukaryota > Viridiplantae > Streptophyta > Pinopsida > Pinales > Pinaceae > Picea > Picea engelmannii. The sequence continues at coordinate 315,246 of ML781494.1, forward strand.
AATCATTAATTTGTAAATGCATTACAGAGTGACTAGCTAACTAATTCATGCTAGATTCTTTTGAGTTTTTGGCATTGCATCAATACTTTCTTGGTTGTGGGTACTTGTTGTATAGTTGCAATACATGGTTGGGAAAGTATGTTGAGTGATCTTCCAATTCGGTGGTTTCTTGAGTTTGTTTCGATTTTTTTTCTACAATGTATCTTTGCGCAATGCAAAGTGGATGTAACACCTTAAGAATCATTAATTTGTAAATGCCTAACTGAGTGACTAGCTAACTATTTCCTGCCAGATTCTTTTGTGTTTTTGGGGTTGCATCAATACTTTCTTAGTTGTGGGTACCTGTTGTATAGTTTCAATACATGGTTGGGAAAGTGTCTTGAGTGATCTTCCAATTCAGTGGTTGCTTGAGTTTGTTTCTATTTTGTGTCTACAATGTATCTTTGCACAATGCAAAGTGGATGTAACACCTTGTTGGGCCCCAACAACTCCCCCCATATTTTTACAAAATTTAAAGGGCCCCTATTAGAATCTTGATAATTATAATGAGCTACAGAATCAACCTTTTCAAATAGTTCCATGCCTTGGCTTGCTTTGAGATAAACTTAAGACATTCACTATAGTATGAAACATTTATTACAAGAGTATATGTCAAAAGTTAGAAACGAGCATAAAAATCTCAATTTAAACAAAAACGTTAATTTTTATCAAATGTTTACTTTCGTTTAAATTATGATTATGTGTTCATTCTTTTGTTCATTAACAAGTTTGACTATTTTGAATAATGTGTTCAATACTTCATCAAATAATATCTTGGTTGGTTTCTCATTTTCATGAAATCATTTGGTGATATTAATTAATTAAATTATTTTTTCATTTTGCATCTCATTTCAAACTAATAATAATAAAAGAATTATCTATCATTTGTTTGATTTTGTAAAAAACTAAAATTAATATTTTTTCTCCATTAACTTGAAGCTTCTAGATCATATTTGAAAGCAAACTATAAACAATGTTTTTTTATAAGTTATAGTTAGTTTAAATTCATTTTTATTTTTCTAGATTTTGTTTTATTCACAATTTTTAGGTTATTAATTTAGGTTTCTTTTTGTTTCACAGGTTTCTATTATCAAATATTTGATACAGATCTGATCATGACTTAATTTTATTATCCAAATACATTCAAGATGATTGATCCAAAAATAATTTTGGATTGCTACAAATAATTTTATGAGCAGCAACAGATAAAATTTGGAAAGGCGTCAAGATCAGACAAGCGATTTTGCAGAACTGATTGCAGCTAAACCGTGAGGAATTTGAAGAAACGGTTGAAAAATTAGAACCCAAATGGGCCCATTTACCTTCCGCGTAGAGATTTTCCCAAAAAAATGCACTATTTGAGAGATATTGATGTATTTTTACGAGGCAAATTTCAGGTGGCGAAAATTAATAGTGACGCCAGACTGTTCATTCATTGTATAAATATATAAGAAAGTTCAGAGCCATAGGATCAAAGAATTGGAGAGGAGGATTTTAATCATTTCTCTTTTGTATATTATTGCTTTTGTAAACTTTTTATTTATTTTCAAATGGAGTAATGGATGGCTGGAATCTTTGGGAGAATGGACGAGTATTTTCAAAGAAGAATATGAAATTCCAGATTGCTTAATGGCTTTTGTCCTGTGAGTAAAATGGTCTTATTTTCATTATAATATCTTCATATTATTTGAATAATTGATTATGCATTGATTTAAATAGCTTTAGTCTTTTTTATCAATACATGGTTAATTATTATCATTTATGTATTAATTTTTCGAATGTTTAAAGTCTATTATCCAAAAAAAATCTTCCAGGGCTACAGAATGGACAAGTGATTCCAAAAACTTAATAGAACGGCATATATGCATTTTGTCTTTAGCCTTTTGTTTATAATGTTGTTATTTATGTTTTTTTTTAATCATGTTACATGTGCAGGTCTGATATCTTTAGATTAAATGATCTGTGATGTGTAGGAGGTTTATATTATAAATACCATCTATCATTTGCTTCATTAAAATACAAATGTTGTGATTATATCTTCGATTTAAATAATGGGATTTATCTTTGAGTTTTAAATTGAATGATAAAATGCATAGATTGCTTCCAAATTTATCTTGCTATAATCATGTATAATTATGAGATCACAGGTTTATGTTTGTGTTTCCTTTTCTGTCATTAAAATCTAAGCTGCCAATACATGTTCTGAATTTATTTAGAACAGTCATAAGGTTCATTGCAGATTTCTCTCTTTGACATAGCAGTTGGATGTTCACCACTCATGCAGATGCTTGGATACACCTCACTAATTCACTGACAGGATAGTTTATTTGTATTTTTTTGTCATTTACATATCATTGAAACTAGAATGTATGGTTCAACTTTGACTATCCACATGTTCATGTTTCATTAACGTTTTTTTGCAAGATTCTTTAAATTTATAAAAGAAAAATAATAAATATTTTTATGTGCTTTCTTTATCTGCTTCCTAGAAACAATCATTTTTCACATCGATTTTCATAAGTTTCGATTAAAACTTGTAGCTTGTAAATCATGTAAATAAATGAGACTTGTATATCTTCTGCTTAAATACAACTACTATAGTTACATTTGAACATATGTACATATATATAGTGTGTTTAGTAATTAGTTAGTTATTTCTCTCTTTTATTCGTTTCTTTTAG
>ML781494.1:321594-366772 GCA_009831015.1 Picea engelmannii
AATGTTCAAGGGAATGGTAAGGTCATGCTTGCTTTGTTTTTAAATGATGATGATAAAGGTAAGTATGATATATTTTTGTTATTTTTCGATATACTACCATTCTTGTTAGTAATATTTGATCTTGTTTTCATTGCAGGATTGGAGTTACTCTGATGGCTACATTGGAAGCATGACTTCACTTAGTATTTTTTATTTGTTTAGTAGTTAGAGTAGGTTTAGGAGTAGGTTTTATTTTAGTTTTATCTCTCAGTTTTTCTCTTTGTAATAATGCAGTTATGAACACAAGCGGGCACACCAAGAGAACCATAATATGAATGTTGTCATGGAAGTCCACTTTAAATCTTTTTCTCTCTTCTTTTCGTTGAATATTTATTTTCAAAAACGCAGTATCATCATGAAAATTTTAAATGGAAAGTAAAGAGATAAATAAATTTAAAATATCAATTCAACCCTAACCCAAGGTGCCACGAGTAGGACTGCACTCATCTTAATAAGGATTTTTCTATTTTTAAGTCTCTTTTATTTTGAATAATAATGCTTGGTCAAAGTAGCATCTCATGCATCACTATCTTAAGAAAAGAACTTGCTCGTACATGATATTTTATATGATTTAGTTCTTCCTTTATTTTATGGTGAGATGATAGTGGATACAAAAACTCAAGTTTATCTTTGACCAAAATCATTTTCTGAAAAGTTTTCTTTTGTTGTTTTGATTTTCTGTACTTCTGATTTTGAATCCCATTAATAAAATCTGATTTGGTTTGTTGTGTGTTTTTGTTTTCTCTTATTATTTTGAATGAGTTTTCTTCTTATCTTTCTTTTTGAATCAATATATTTCTGATCAAAGAACTATTGTCGAAGGAAGCATTTATTTTAAGATTTGTGTTTTTCAAGCAAATTGAAATAGTTCAAAGAGGTCCTGGTATTAAGATATAGCTCAGACAATTGATTTTTAAGTCAATTGTCACTCTCATTTTGTCCTCAAATTATCTTTGCTAGAGTATTACATGAGAGATATGGTTTAAATCTTTGAGAATTACAATGATCTTTAAACTTTTTACGCCGTCTATATTCTTAAGGAATCACTTTTAAGTGCTTCCCCATTCTCTAGATGATTTCTTAAAGGAAATCTAAAATCTCTAAACCATGATAAAAACTTCCAATTTATCAAAGCAAATAAATTACATGGTCAACTATTTACCTGTATTGCAATTAACCTCCAGTATCACCCCGCTCTCTTTGTCATCAATAAATCTGTAATTGCATTATTATTTAAAAGTGGCATAAGAGGGTTGGAAGAACTTAAGTGTGGGAAGTGTGTGTAAACCCGTCAGGGTACTGAACATGCTCGCTGGCAGTAGGTAAATGCACACATGATACCAAGACAACTTCACCGAGGTACTGAACAGGCCTACTGGCAATGAAGCAATGTCGGGTCGACATGTAGCAGATATATGTTTTTAAATTAACTTTTATGGAAGTATACATCATGTGGATACAACTATTGGATGGGATTAAAGCATTTGAGTGGGTTAAATGACATCCCTGTCGAGGCTATGGATGGCTGCTGGCAGCAGTGGCTCTGTCAACGATATTGAAGTTCTTTTATAAACACTATGACTCTTTGATTAAGACATTATTTCAAGTTATAATCCCCTGCAAAGAAAATTCTATTGTCTGGTTATAACATTGAGCTTATCCTAATACTGTATGGTCTTAGAGTGAATTTATTTCAGGGAGCTTAAATCATTTTTTAAGTCTTATTATTTTCTTCCTAAGATGAAATATTACCATATCAAAGATAATTTCTTCACCCAGTCAGTCGCCATTTGTTGGGCCCCAACAACTCCTCCTATATTTTTACAAAATTTAAACGGCCCCTATTAGAATCTTGATAATTATAATGAGCTACAGAATCAACCTTTTCAAATAGTTCCATGCCTTGTCTTGCTTTGAGACAAACTTAATACATTAACTATAGTATGAAACATTTATTACAAGAGTATATGTCAAAAGTTAGAAACGAGCATAAAAATCTCAATTTAAACAAAAACGTTAATTTTTATCAAATGTTTACTTTCATTTAAATTATGATTATGTGTTCATTATTTTGTTCATTAACAAGTTTGACTATTTTGAATAATGTGTTCAATACTTCATCAAATAATATCTTGGTTGGTTTCTCATTTTCATGAAATCATTTGGTGATATTAATTAATTAAATTATTTTTTCATTTTGCATCTCATTTCAAAATAATAATAATAAAAGAATTATCTATCATTTGTTTGATTTTGTAAAAAACTAAAATTAATATTTTTTCTCCATTAACTTGAAGCTTCTAGATCATATTTGAAAGAAAATTATAAACAATGTTTGTTTATAAGTTATAGTTAGTTTAAATTCATTTTTATTTTTCTAGATTTTGTTTTATTCACAATTTGTAGGTTATTAATTTAGGTTTTTTTTTGTTTCACAGGTTTCTATTATCAAATATTTGATATGTATCTGATAATGACTTGATTTTATTATCCAAATACGTTCAAGATGATTGATTCAAAAATAATTTTGGATTGCTACAAATAATTTTATGAGCAACAACAGATAAAATTTGGAAAGGCATCAAAATCAGACAAGCGATTTTGCAGAACTGATTGTAGCCAAACCGTGAGGAATTTGAAGAAACGGTTGAAAACCCAGAACCCAAATGGGCCCATTTAGCTTCCGCATAGATATTTTCCCAAAAAAATGCACGATTTGAGATATATTGATGTCTTTTTACGAGGAAAATTTCAGGTGGCGAAAATTAATAGTGACGCCCAGATTGTTCATTCATTGTATAAATATATGAAAAAGTTCAGAGCCATAGGATCAAAGAATTAGAGAGGAGGATTTTAATCATTTCTCTTTTGTATATTATTGCTTTTGTAAACTTTTTCTTTCTCTTCAAATGGAGTAATGGATGGTTGGAATCTTTGGGAGAATGGATGAGTATTTTCAAAGAAGAATATGAAATTCCAGATTGCTTAATGACTTTTGTCCTGTGAGTAAAATGGTTTTATTTTCATTATAATATCTTCATATTCTTTTAATAATTGATTATGCATTGATTTAAATATCTTTAGTCTTATCAATACATGGTTAATTATTATCATTTATGTATTAATTTTTCCAATCTTTAAAGTCTATTATCCAAAAAAAATCTTCCAAGACTACAGAATGGACAAGTGATTCCAAAAACTTAATAGAACGACATATATGCATTTTGGCTTTAGAATTTTGTTTATAATGTTGTTATTTATGTTTTTTTTAATCATGTTACATGTGCAGGTCTAATATCTTTAGATTAAATGATCTGTCATGTGTAGGAGGTTTATATTATAAATATCATCTATTATTTACTTCATCAAAATACAAATGTTGTGATTATATCTTCGATTTAAATAATGGGATTTATCTTTGAGTTTTAAATTGAATGATAAAATGCATAGATTGCTTCCAGATTTATCTTGCTATAATTATGAGATCACAAGCTTATGTTTGTGTTTCATTTTCTGTCATTAAAACCTAAGTTGCCAATACATGTTCTGAATTTATTTAGAACGGTCATAACGTTCATTGCAGTTTTCTCTCTTGGACATGGCAGTTGGATGTTCACCACTCATGCAGATGCTTGGATACACCTCACTAATTCACTGACAGGATAGCTTCTTTGTATTTTTCTGTCATTTACATATCATTGAAACTAGAATGTATGGTTCAGCTTTGACTATCCACATGTTCATGTTTCATTAACGTTTCTTTGCAAGATTCTTTAAATTTATAAAAGAAAAATAATAAATATTTTTATGTTCTTTCTTTATCTGCTTCCTAGAAACAATCATTTTTCACATCGATTTTAGTAAATTTTGATTAAAACTTGTAGCTTGTAAATCATGTAAATAAACGAGACTTGTATATCTTATGCTTAAATACAACTACTATAGTTACATTTGAACATATGTACATATATATAGTGTGTTTAGTAATTAGTTAGTTATTTCTCTCTTTTATTCGTTTCTTTTAGGATTCTTAGATTGGCTAACGGAGCCATTAAACCCGTCAGAACGAGTTACACCAAACGACTTGGGTTATTTAGACAACCCCGGACCGAACTTGTTCTTCCAATTGACGGACGGTCATTTTCGCCCGTCAACACACCTTAAGAATCATTAATTTGTAAATTCCTATCAGAGTGACTAGCTAACTAATTCCTACTAGATTCTTTTGTGTTTTTGGGGTTGCATCAATACTTTCTTAGTTGTGGGTACATGTTGTATAGTTGAAATACAATGTATCTTTGCAAAGTGCAAAGTGGATGTAACACCTTAAGAATCATAAATTTGTAAATGCCTAACGGAGTGACTAGCTAGCTAATTCCTGCTAGATTCTTTTGTGTTTTTGGTGTTGCATCAATACTTTCTTGGTTGTGGGTAGCTGTTGTATAGTTGCAATACATGGTTGGGAAAGTGTCTTGAGTGATCTTCTATAGTTTATCAGACTTTTTCATTGCCATTTTCAACTAACTTGAATATGTGAGCATAATAATAATGGTTTTTAAAGCCTCACATAAAGGAGCCTTGCACCCGGAGCATCCTTCACAGAATAATTTATTTTATACATTGCAATATTTTTTAGCCTAGGAAATTTAATGAGATAAAAGAATTAAGTATCCATGTCTCATTGGAATGATTTTTAACCAGTATAATATAGGCATGGAGAACCTTCATAGGTACTACAAATATAAAAATATATTATCCTATATATGATCCCTCTATTAGCACATTATGAATTCCAAAAATCATTGCCCAGTATATTCATGAAATCATCGAAGTCCTCAACATCGTCAGTAAATCAATTGGTGGAAACTTATAATTCTTCAACCTTATTCAATGATGTGTTTTATGAGTAATGGTTTACTCACCTAGTAATCTTAGAGTAAGTCAAACCCAAACTACTAAGAATCATACGGTTGTCCCAAGTTACATAATGCCACTAGTATACAGGTAAGTCGATTCTTAGAGTTGTTTATGAATTACGAGGCTAATATGGTGTGTTTTCATACTAAGCGCTCAACTATAAACGCCAGTAGTTTTACTTACAATAAGCTTAATGGCTGTAATATATTAATTATAATTCCACTGCAGGATTTTAAACAAGTGCTTAACTATTATGTGTGTCATGATTAAACCAGGATCATCTAGTTGGATGGATTACCTATTTCCATTCATCTATTATTTGTGCTAAATATTATTATGGGATAGTGGTACTACAATATTCAGTCTAATCCTAATAGTCAATAACAAGAACAAACATGAAGCAACTTAAAGAGTATTAGTAATGATGTCATAGGCATGCATTACAAGGTCAATTAGCGGCAAGGCATAATGTACAGATTCTACTCGTGAGTAAAATAACGTCGTGCAAGATGTTATAGTTAGTAGCGTGAAAATCATATCACCTTAAGGATAATCGGGATGCATGTCTAATCGTTAATGCACAGAAGCAGTAAAGTGAAATATTAATTAAGGGATGAAGTAATTCATAAAGAGCTCTGTATCATACATTTGACCATGTATATCAACTCCAAGGTGTATATTGGTTCATGCTACATAGTGAGTAAACATACTAGTTACTATTGGTTAACGTTTATGATGTCTAGTTGTTCCTAACTATGTAACACAATGAATATGTGATTAATAGACCCAACTTTGAGAGACGGCATGATAAAGCATGACTTTTTGTATTCCACTTACTCTAGATCTGTACTTTCCTGATTAGGCTAGTAAATAGTATGTTAACTTTTAGTCTATATAGAAGTTAATAATTCTATATACTCCTTAATTAATAGTTGCATCATATGATACATAGACGTGGAATGGAAGACTATAACACTATTTTACAAGGACTAAGTTCTTGTTAGGTATGAGTATATAATCACAAGAGATTATCTGACTTGTAGTTGAGTCATTAGTAACAAATCCAAGCTTGCTTCTGTAATAAAATTAATGAATCCAAATTGTATTTCATTATCCTGGTATGTATCCTATTGCGTCCCTAGATAAGACTGATTAGTAATTTCACCTAATTCATTTTATTAATGCCATAGTGCATTATTAAGAGATATTGGTTAAGAAACACATAACATGATAGTAATTTATCTAGGCCTTAGTAGTACAGTTGTTTACTTTGTAAGACCAGTAAAAGAGATTATTCATGTGTCCTGCGGGGTAACTACTGGATTGATCCAAGTTGGAATGACTACACGACTAATATATATGAAATAGTATGGTTCATTTTTATTAACTGGCTAGCTATATGGGTTCAAGAATTATAAGTAAATATAAAATATAAAATGGCTTTACTTTTAAATATAAAAGTAAATAGATTTACTTTTTCCCCACTATATGTTATTATTAATATATTTTTAGCTTTACATTTTCCCAGGATATGTTATTATTAATATTCTTTTTGGGTTTACGATGCAAGTAGCAATGACGATTCCACCTGGTTTACATGCATGTTGATTGCTCCACATGGTAACCATTCATCACACTCACACTTATATGGGTTTGATCCTCCCTCCCTAGAGATCACGTAGTCACTAGATTCAATGGCCTTGTTTAGAAGCACTCCTTGATCTGAAGCACTCATTGGTATGATTAAGAATTAAGAGTTGGAAATCGTTCATTATGTGCAATGGGGTGGATGGAATTAGTTAGGGTTCGATCAGATAGCTCGTGGGAGATTAGAAGGTGTTTGATTTCTTTAGATTCGATGGCCTTGTTTAGAAGCACTCCCTGATATGAAGCACTCACTGGTATTATTAAGCATTAAGAGTTGGGAATCGATCATTATGTGCAACGGGGTGGATGCAATTAGTTAGGGTTTGACCAGATAGCTCGTGGGAGCTCATAAGGTTTTTGATTGCATTCAAGGCATGTGAACATAATAGTTTGATAGACGTTGGTTACCCTGGTGCAACTTATCTTGGGGATGTAGTACAGTCTCATCCTGGTATGATACATGTAATTCAGGTCAAATTTAGCTGAAAAATCCATAGCTTCTAATTTGTTTCCTTTCTTTATGCATTTTTGTCAAGTGAAACTGTGAACTTAACTTTTGTTAAAATTTCGTTGTATTGAAAGTAGTTCATTTCTATTGCGGTCACAGGATCTCACCTCATTTCAAGTTATAATCATTCTATAGGTGTGCGTCGTTACTTTGATTCCAACTTCGAATACTTTGAATTCAACAAACCACACCCACAACATAACTGCGAATACTTTGGATTCAACAAACCAAACTCACAACATTTTGTTAATGTTCTATAACCGAGTGTTTATTTCTTATACTGATAATCTAATCTCTCCTTCTTGGATATTTTATTAGTTTAATCGAAACCATTAGATGGATTTGTATTGAGAATCTAATCTCTTTTTTTTATGTGGCTCTGTATGACCATTATTATTAGTAACAAAGTAAGCAATGTATAGATATGTTAAACAATAGAATAGTAGAGTAGAATCATTGAGTTCCATGTTCAAAGAGATATTCTTAATGATACATGTGTATAAACAAAGATGATCATAGCGATATGAAAACTAAACACATGTCATTCGCAAATTCAATTATATTATTTTATTTTCATGAATTTTTTATGATCTCCAGATTTCTCTAATATTGTTGTTGGTCGGTTGGCGAAAATTGGATTTATATGAAGGGACAAAACACAAAGTAGCAAGATGTAACAAAACTTCCCTATCATGAACCCACTTCACTGTGCATCTTTTAAGGAAATGCAAAATAAAATAATTGTTTTGAGTATAATATAAGAAATTTCTAAATAATCCAACAAAATTTAAGTTACATTGTACATCACATCATCCAACAAAATATTTCAGTGCTTGCAGATCAAGTAAGTGAGATTTCATTGTCCATTGCTTCATAATCTTTTAAAAGATGACTATAATAACGTAGAAAATCTTGAGGACCACTTACGTTATCGTTAGCAATGAACATAGGCCTCATATGAAATACATGAAGAATTTCTCATTTATATAATTATTCCAACCATTCTTCTCTCATCTTCCTACGCATGTCCAATCCTTCGTTTATGCACTTCAAATTGTTGGGATTTGAAGGTATTTTTCAATCTCCTCACAATTACATTTTCTTATTTTATCTTCAAGTTCTTCTTGTACTTTTATTTTCCCCTTTCCCCTTCAAATTCCAGTGCTTCTTGAGAATATTTTTGGTGATTTCAAGAGTAGGCAACCTCTACGGATGAAAATCGGAATCGTATGTGCTTCCGAAGAGCATCTAAAAAAACTAGAAAGCATAGTTGGTAAATCACACCAGAAAGCATAGATGGTAAATCGCATGGGAGATTTATATAATAGACCCTAGTTTGTAAAGAGAGATTCCCTGGAGCATTACAGGAAGGGTACAATTGTCGGAGAAAGAGAAAACGGTATCATTAGAGGAATGAGGGACGAAGTGAAGCAGGACCACTTATGTTATCGTTAGCAATGAACATAGGCCTCATATGAAATACATGAAGCATTTCTCATTTATATAATTATGACAACCATTCTTTTGTCATCTTCTTATGCATGTCGGATCCTTCGTGTATGCACTTCAAATTGTTGGGATTTGAAGGTATTTTTCAATCTCCTCACAATTCAAGTTTCTTACTTTATCTTCAAGTTCTTCTTGTACTTTTATTTTCCCGTTTTCCCTTCAAATTTCACCGCTTCTTGAGAATATTTTTGGTTCTTTCAAGAGTGAGCCCAATCAATAAGAGTGTTATGATAGAAATAGAAACATGACAAAAATAGAAAAATATAGAATGTGGGTGCCTTATAACTAGTTCAAAATCAAACTCGTAGTCAAAAGAGTGCTATGAAATAAATATAAACATATAGAATGTGGGTGCCTTATAACAAAAAAATGTGTTTCATCGCTGAGCTTTGCTAGTTCAAAATCAAACTCGTACTGATAAAACCATAACTTTCAATTTAGTTGAACAAACCCCATTGACCATTCTGAACCAGATATGGCCATATCTATGACAAAGGATATGCAGGAAAATAACCCACTACATATTACTATCAATTTTCAACCATATTTTTGTATACACGTAATCATGGACATGCATGGATACGAACTCTACATAAACATCAAAACCATGTCCAACGCCCTGTATGCCTTCCCAACCCTCCCTCTAACACACATAGATGAAGGGTCAATACAAAATCCATACTCACAAGATGTAGATCCACAGTCACAAATCTAGAGGCATATCAGACCATGAACAAAATATGACAAGACATGCACATAAAAAATTAATATATTCATGGGTATCAAATATGTTGAATAAATCACAACAGAAAATCGTTTACAGAGACAAAATCGATGTGGGTTTTGAAGCTTGAAGTTACTTACAAATTACAAAAGCAACCCACTTGAGAATTCTAAGAGAAACATTTCTCAAGCAGCATGTAACACTGCTCAAAATCCTCGTGAGATTCATCTATAGCAGGCAGAAAATGAACTCCTCGGTGTTGTTGTTAAAGAATAGTAAAATTCCACCACTGAAAAAAAGATCACAACACCTGTGAAGTTGTTGCCACGCGGAGATGTACCTAACACATATTAGATATGGACTATGCATAGGAAAACATTTAATGTTAGGGAAGTAATGTTAACTTGAAAGTTAGCATTACTTCATCTTGTACCTTGTTTCTTAAGTTTAAGTTCAAACCAGGTAAACTATGTGAAATTTTATCCTAACTTTGCCTCAATATGAGGCCAAATAAGACGTCAAACTCAAAACTTACGATAAAATATCAAATGCAAGTCTAAAAATTTAGGAATTTGGAAAAACTTTAAGTTAAATTCTTGTTTTCTATACAATATTAATATATCCATATAAAACCGATTACTATAGTGCCTACCGGCCCGAAGGGAAGGGACTAACTAGATAAAACCCTAAACTAACACACACCATACATCCTAGAAATTTGTCATATATTTTTCTAAATAGTGAGAAAATATATTACTAAGGGTTACTTTTATAGAATATAAAGCGAAACATAATTTGGAATTCATATGAACCTATACATACAAAAAACAACTTGCCACTTCTTGTAACTCTTCAACACTAGACTTGAACCATGACTTAAATAGTATGTATATATTATATTCTCACACCAATAAAGCTATAATTTTGATCAAAGATACTCAATTATGTATTTCTTCCTCCAAAAAAATTAAGTGGAACTCAATTTATATGTCTTAAGCAATATTTATGGCTCTATAAATAAGGGTGCTCCTTGAACAACAATATTTATGGCTCTGTAAATAAGGGTGCTCCTTGAACATATCAATTCAAGAAACAATACCTTTAATATCATTTTAATATTAATTAAATTATATTATATAAAATGATAAACTTGAATACATTAGATATATATTTGGAATACAAAATTGAGGAATATTAACAGTAATGTTTTTTAAGATATTTATATTTATTTATATTAACCAAACCAGTAGCAAAAAAACACTTTTCCTTTCCAAATTGTCTTGAGAATCAAGTTAAGCCTTAAACTACATATCATAATATACCAAAAACTGAGGGTGGGATAATATAGTTCGAGAGTGACCTGGTTAAAATAATGATAACTAGGATGAGGAGGGGTTGAAGCCTCCCTACCTATGAAACTAGATATAAATAAAAACAATAGAACTATCATAAGCAAAGTTAAACCATGGGAGGATGGCCATCTGCAAAGGAACCTGGGGCTGAGGAAAGGTGAGCTTGGTGAAATCCATTCCTATAGCCTTCTCAGCAAGCAAATTGATTTTTGTAGATTTTAACCTTGTACAATTATTTACTACAAACATATTTCCAGTAAAAGAACAGAAAAGATACAATGGCAAGTACAAACATTACACAGAGATTTTTCCCCTGGAAACTCAAACTAGGAAAACCAACATATTATATATTCATACATTGTGATACATTGTTTACAATACAATATACATATAGGAGCCAACGACATCCAAAATCCTAACCCAATGACCTAGATTAGTCAACAACCCTAATTCGTTAACCGGAAATAGAAAACCATCAGAAAAAACCATCTGCCAAAAAACCTCCCAACAATGGACACGAAAATCGAGTTGACACAAAAAATGAGGAAACAATGTGACACGTTTCCCGAGGAAAAAAATTTCTTGGGGGGGCTGGCAGCCCCTCCTCAACCACCCCCCCTCCCCCTTGCACCCAACTCAACGTATAAGTCACTAGAACTAGTCGTGCAAATAATATAACACATACCCAACATTCTCCCACTTGTTGATTTCTTTGCATACATGGGGTTGCAGGGTTACATAGTCAACAATCCAAGGAAACAATGCCCATGGATCCTCTACACCAAGTGAACTTCTTAGTGCTCATAGATTTTGTTAATGAATCTGCAACATTCTTCAAATTTTCCACCTTCATCAACAACACTTTCTTTTCTTCAACTATGTCTCTTACAAAGTGATATTGAATATCAATATGCTTTGTCTTTTAATGATAACTCGGGTTCTTTTCCAGAAAAATTACACTCTGAATATCACAATCTATCCTTACAGCTTGATATACCAACCCAATACATGAACAACATATTTGTAACCATAATTATTCCTCACTTGCATGAGTGGTTGCCATGTATTCAACTTCTGTAGTTGAAAGGGCCACTACAACCTGTCTTTTTCTCATCCAACTTATTTCTCCTCCAAATAGGTTAAACACATACTCTCTTGTATATCTCCTACGATCCATATCTCTATCTCAATCTGCATCCACAAAGCCATGTATTTCCAACACTCTGTTCAATCCTCGTCTTCCTTGGTAGCGCAATCCATAGCTAGTAGTGCCGCGCAAATACCTAAAAACCCTTTTTATTGTTGTCCAATAATCATTCCCTGGTTTTGACATATACTTGCTCAAAAATCCCATTGCATGTGTAATGTCTAGTCTAGTAAAGACCATTTCATACATCAAACTACCAACTGCACTCGCATGTGAAACATGACACATGTACTCCTCCTCTTCATGTGTCTTGGGACACTGGTCCATAGATAACTTTACACCAATGGGAATAGGGACCTTGCCCAATTTACATTACTGCATATTAAACCTCTTCAATATTCTCTTGACATTTTTTCTCTGATTTAACCAAAGTTTCCTCTTTTCCTGATCTCTTTTAATTTCCATGCCCAAAATGAAATTTGCAACATCGAGATCCTTCATGTCAAATTTAGAGGACAACTGAGTTTTCACATCCTGGATAATCTCCTTGTTGTTTCCTATCAACAACATGCCATCCATATGCAAGACCAAATAAATCAAATGATCACCAATTAATTTTAAATACACACAGTGATCCTCTTTGATTCTTGTGAAGCCAAGTCCCATCATATAAGTATCAAATGTTTGATACCACATCCTTGGTGATTGTTTTAAACCATATAGGGACTTTTTCAACTTGCATACCATCTCCTTCTTTCCCTTCACAACAAACCCTTATGGATGCTTCATATATATTTCTTCTTCCAGATCCCCATGTAGGAATGTTGTATTCACATACATTTGTTCTACTTAAAAATCAAACACAAAAACAACAGATAATGAAAATATAATAGAATTTAACTTGGAAACAAGAGAAAAAATCTCACCAAAATCAATTCCCTCAACCTGGGAATAACCCTTTGCTACTAGTCGAGATTTGTATTTCTCCACTTTTCCTTCTGCATTCAGCTTCCTTTTAAATACCCATTTGCTTCCAATGGGATTTATTCCACTCGGCATATCCAATAGAAGCCTCATTCTTATCTAAGGATGTCATTTCTTCATCAATGGCCCTTTTCCAGATTTTTCCATCCTTTGAATCCACTGCCTCCCTAACAGTTCTAGGATCATCATCAGTAATAGAAAAAGAAAAATTTGAACGAAAATCAGAAGGAGTATACCTTTTTAGTTTCCTTCTTTCCCGAATCGATCTCCTCAATACTGGAGTATGACGATCTTCTTCTTATTATTCATGTTCTTTTGTAGAGTCTGATTCATCATCCTTTAAATCAAACTCTATTTTCTTCGGTTCTTCTTTACTTGGTAGGACATCTTGTTTGAAAACATCTTTTATTTCTCTAAATACCACATCTCGTCTATGCACAACCTTCTTTGTTTATGGGTTCCAAATCTTATAACCTTTGAGACCATCTTTATATCCAATAAAGATACACTTTTCAACCTTCTTATCTAGCTTACTCTTGTTTTCCTTTGGAACATGAACATGGGCCTCACAACCAAATACCTGGAGATGTGTGAGAGAAGGTTTGTTACCAGTCCATACCTCTTTCGGAGTATTTTTATCCAGTGATGACGAGGGTGATATGTTGACCAGGTAACATGCAGTACCCACCGCCTCTGCCCATAATTCTTTCCCTAACCTAGCACCACTGACCATGCACCTTGTTTTTTCCGTCAGCATATTTTTCATACTTTCTGCAACTCCATTATGTTGAGGTGTATATGGATTGGTATTCTACCTTTCTATAATGCACTTCTTAAAAAAATCTTCAAATTCATTCCCGCATAATTCTCCACCATTATCTGTCCTCAACACCTTAATTATTTTCTCTGTTTGATTCTCAACAAGATCCGTAAACTCTTTAAACCTATCAAAGACTTCATATTTCTTCCTGAGGAAATATATCCCAAGTATTCCTCGAGAATTCATCTATAAATGAGACATACTACACATATTTTACGTATGATGGAACCAACACAGGTCCAAACACATCACTATGAACTAGTTGTAAAATTCCTTCTTCCCTCATTGCACCATAGGGGAATCTTACCCGATTGTTCTTCCCATATACACAATTTTCACAAAAATAAAAATCCAGACAGAAGTTATACACACCTTCAACCATACCTTTACAGTGTAGTAGTCGAAGACCCTTCTCTCCAATATGCCCCAGTCTTTGATACCACAACATAACATTTTCTCCATAGTATATAGGAGTTTTTTCTTCTTCTACTCCAATATCAAGAACAATGGAACTATTACACCCATAACTAATAGTGCTTCCTTGCAGCTTATATCGAGTCCCAAACCAAAATCCATTCACCAACACCATTTCTCCTTGAACCATCCTACAGGTTTCCTTTTAAAATATTGTTTTTACCCTTGCATCATCCATTTTGCTTGCAAAAAAAAAATTTATGACCAATCCTAAGATGTAAAGAACACCAAGTAGTGTTCTAATCCTTCCATCTATGATCCTCAACTTAACTTTTCCTCATCCTATGATTCTGGTTTTCGAGTCATCACCGAGGAAAAAATTACCTCCATCATACCTTTCATATTCACAGAACCACTCCCTGTCGGGATTCATATGAAAGGATGCACCTGAGTCAACCTACCATGCCTCATGTTCTGCATGTGTGCTTGACGAATCCAAGTACACATCCCCTCCTTCTTCCTTGGAGATGTTTTCTTTTGCAGAAGGAGTTTCTTCAGATCCCTTCTTTTTCTCAACTTTAGATCTACACCGCTTCTTGTAGTGCCCTTTTTTTCCACATCTACAACGTACATTTACAAAATTTTCGGGAGATTTAGATCTACCCTTGGACTTAGATATCCCACTTGAGGACTTAGATCTATTTCTTTCCTGGGAGCGTCATCTTGCAAATAATGCATATATGCTTTGTCCTTCCATGTTTTTTCCATCTCGTCTCCTCTGTCAACAAGGATGAGACTACTTCATCAAACTTCAAGGTAATTGTATTACTACCTATGGCCACAACTAGACTATCCCACGAGTCTGGTAAAGAGAAAAATAAACTGATACACTTATATTTATCTTAAATTTTAATCTCAACGGATACTAACTGACTTACCACAGTATTGAAGGTGTTCAAATGCTCTACCACGAAGTCTCCATCTCTCATCCTTGGGTTATACAACTTATTTCTCAGGAATAGTCTATTTACTAGGGACTTAGACTGATACAACTTCCCTAACTTATCTTGGTTGTAGCTTCCTCTGACACATTCAGTAATACTAAATCTGAGAGACACAGTCGGATTATGCTCTTCTCCTTCCAATCCAACTTTTTCCAGTCATATGTTGAAGTTCTTGTAGGTGCAATACCTAGATCCACCACGATCCATTGATCTCTGTCCACCAATATATCTTTCATCTTGAGCTTCCATGGCTCAAAAAATTTCCCATTAAACTTATCGATCTCCATTTTTGAATTACTCGTCGTTTCTCTTCACCTAAATAATCAATACCACAGATCTCCCACTGTAGCAAGGCTTATCACAGTCTCATGCCAAGCCCTTGACCACAAAGGTGTCCCCCTAAAGCCAACAAAGATCTGATACCAAATTTAGATTTTAACCTTGTACACTTATTTACTGCAAACAAACTTTTAGTAATAGAACATAAAACATACAATGGTAAATACAAACATTACACAGAGATTTTTCTCCTGGAAACCCAAACCGGGAAAATCGACATATTCTATATTCATACATTGTGATACATTGTTTACAATACAATATACATATAGGATCCAGCGACATCCAAAACCCTAACCCAATGACCTGGATTAGTCAAAAACCCTAATTCTTTAACTAGTCCCCCCCCCCAAACCCCCTTGTGCACCCGGCGCAACATAGCAGTCACTAGAGGTAATCGTGCAAAGAATATAACACATACCCAACAATTGTATGGTCTAAAAGATTGATCTGGAGCTGAACATCATTGAGCTAAAGAAGAATATTTGAATGAGCCTCATGGAATTCAACCAAAACCTTTTCCATGAGTGTTTTCATGTGCCAATAAAGGTCGAACATCTTGTAATATTTGGATTCTCAAGCGTGAAAGGACCCTGGGTTAGGGATCCATGGATAGATGTTCTCATTGGCATCTTCATCATCTACAAAAATTATTAAAACCCTCACATCTACTTCATCTAAGTTGATATCCGTCTGAATTTTGGGGTGGTATGCACCTGGTAATATGTTATCGAGTCGTTTGCTTCTAAAAACACTCTAGACACTACAACACTTCCATGTCTACCCTACGAGTGATAAAGAGAGCCCCATCTTACCACGATGACAAACCAAAAAGGAGAGTGAGCCATGAGGGAGAACCAGAGGTTTCCAGTGAAATCAAAGGGAGTCAACAAAGACGGGATATTGGTTGAAGGGAATAGAGAGTAAGAAGACTATGAAGCAGGAGGTTATGGGTTTGGCCAACGGGGGGGAGTGTTTAAAACCATTAGAGAACATAAAAAAAAGGCCAAATCTAGAAGGATCCCATGATGAGGTCATAAATTGCCATAAATGGCAATGAATTTCCCCAAAGACCAAAAATCCAGGGAAGGACAGGGAAAATTAACATTGAATAAAGAGAGGACGTTGGAAAGAAGAGTTCAATGGGTGATGGAGGATTCATGCTTAAGGATGATGAAGTGGAGCGCAATATGATGGAAATGGTCATGGGGAGGATAGGTGTGCATGTTCCTTGAGGTGCAGTCCCCCCACCTACTCGCAACCCTACCACTCGATATGGGAAGATAATATTAAGTTGAATAATAACTCTAAGATATTATAAGAACTCCCAATAACCTCAAAAAAGGTCTAAGATGATATTAAATTGAATAGTAACTCTAATATATTATAAGAACTCCCTATAACCTCACAAAAGGTCCATATACAAGGATGATATGCCAATGCATGTAATAATAACTATATTAACCTTATAGATATAGAAAACCCCCAAGGTTAAACCCTACATTATTCATTGGGTAATGCTAGGTCAAAAAAAGAGTTTGAAGTAAATACAACAACTTACTCATAATGAGCTCAACATGTCATTAACAGGAATATAACCTGGGTGTGGAGGATAACACTCCATCCCACAACCACACAAGCTAGACCCAATTGATCATGATACCCCATACTTAGTTGACCTAGTATTTAATTATACATATAACTCGTTATATAGACTAGAGTGTCATAACATAATAATAATCTATCACCAAATTGGTGTATGATACCCCCTTGTTTGTGGGACAAGGGACCCCCTCCACACAATAATTTGACTGCTAAAGTCTACGAAGGTATACATACCCTACCCCCTATGAATTTGAACCTGTGACCTCCAAGAAGGAAACATGTGTTCTTAATCATTAGGCCCACTGAGGATGTACATCTATTAGCTTCA
The DNA here is from genome assembly GCA_009831015.1 of Picea engelmannii. Lineage (NCBI taxonomy): Eukaryota > Viridiplantae > Streptophyta > Pinopsida > Pinales > Pinaceae > Picea > Picea engelmannii. Next base: position 338,932 of record ML781494.1, read on the forward strand.
GAAGACACTACCAATGACCAAGTCATTTCACCTAGAGTAGTGAGGTTCTCTACAACCCACTATGGAGGAGATGTTGTCACGCTAGTGCTATGTGAGATAAGGTTACATTAAAAAAATTTAAAGTCTCAATTTTAAAAAATAACAATAATAAAAATAAAGTGAGCTCAATTAAAATAAACAATTATATGAACCATTACATATTACACACATATATATACTACTTTACTTTCTTTCATATTAAATGATAATTAAAAAAATTATAGCTTAAGAAATTTGATCTCTCTTACTCGATAAATCTAGATTTACTAATTTTTCATAGTCTAAAAATTATTTTATTTTATACACCTTTTTATTATAGATTTTTCCATAAATATTGATTTCAAAAAGGTTATATTGTTTTGAAAATGAAAAATAATAATTATTATTATTTTGGTTTGAGAAAAATGATAATGTTTATAAAAGGTTAAAAAAAATTAAATGATAATGAAAAAATGGAAATATGACATATGTTTAAAAAAAATTCAATAACTTCCTACATTTTTTTTAAAAACTATATAGATTTTTTAAATGTTTATGAAAACCTAATAATATATTAATGAATAAAATTCAATGCACATAAACTAGAAAACAAAATATAACAATTTAAATTTAAAATGATTAACTTTAAAACCCAAAAATTTATTCCTTCATGTATGTATTGAATCATTTCAAATGGTTCATGAAAAAATTTTGAACCCATATCAATCATTTTCAACCCCAATTTCTTCAACAAGATCAATCACCCATTTCTAGAAGTAAGCTTATGCAAACAAACAAATTTAATTTAAATTGCAAATTCATCATCTTACAAAAACCAAATTGAATTGCAATCAAATTTAGATAAAGTTAAGGTGGACATGGAAAGATAATTAGAGATGAGAAATACTTTTGCTAGTGAGTGCCAACATTTGTCACACCCAAAATTTTCAGAAAGGACGAGTGCAATTATGGTTTCTCCAAGAATAAATATATCCCGCAACAAATTTGTTGGTAATGCTTTAAAAAAAATTACAATATCCACATTGCACTATTAATTCATCGATAAAAAATACAATATCCAAAATGGTCTATTAATTTCATCGAGTTTTAGATATTATATCTCTATATAGAGCGAGGTAAAACGTGCTAAATATTTTTGAGCGAAGCCTATAGAAGTAAAAAAATAATAATAATAAGTCTAACCATTAAATGTGTAAAGATAGAGTAACATTATTTTGAATATCATATTTTATTATATTTTTTTTCACATTTACAATTTAAGGGTTTTGTATTAAAAAGATTGTGGTGGAATTGTATAGTAAGACATTATATATGGAAGAGTAAAATATCTAGCCGGTGGGATCTACTAAGCGAAATCCTAACATTTAGTTTTTATTTGGAATTACATTTCTATTAGAACTTGGCTTGCATGAGTAAATACGAACAAGTAAATACGAACAAGTAAATTGAGCATAGAGAGCTGAACCAGTAGAGAGGATTTGAGGTTTCGAATGGATTCAGCCGGCAGGCCTCTCATAATTTTTCTTAGTTTTAAGGTAGTAAGTCCTCTTAGCTTTGGTAGTACTGTAAAAGCTTCCTTCTAGTCACGGGCTATGTTAGCAGTTTGGGTTCCGCCATTAAACTTTGAAACCATTTAGTGCCTTTTTTTGTGGTTTCTTCCGACTTTATTGTCCCCCGATTTTGACATTTTGTGGCCTATATTTCTCCACGTTACTATCTTTGGAAACTGGTCCAGTTGATGAGATTGTTATTGCGGTCAAGGTGTCAGCTCGTCCTCCTGCCCCTTTCTTAACTATTTTTGTCAGAATAATTATGGGTCCTACAGATATGGTTGGTGGGAAGAGTGCAGCACTTAAGGTGACAAACAATCCAGAGTGCAGTGTTATTTTTACCTCACAGACTCCCTTTTCTGATATTACTCTTTCGAAGAACAAGGTCAGAGTGACTCCATCTCCCACGGGAAGGAAACGGAAGCTCTGGAAACCTAACAAAGTGACAAAGAAGCTTGTTATGGGGTCTGATATAGGTTTAGAAGAAACCTGCCTCATGGTTCTTTGTGGTCTGGTCGGTCGAGTTTCCTACCACTTTTTACAACAAAAACCTCTTCAGGAGTGGATGGAGAAGACGTGGGGTTCTATTTTAGGATACTTGTTGGAAGTTATTTTCCTGGAAAAAGGATGGCTGGGATTCATTTGTCGGTGGCCAGAGGACACTATTACTTTATTGGCCTCTCGGTGGTTGTTTGGTGCTAGCAGTATCATGTTGAAGAGATGGAGGGTCTCTTTTGATCCAAACTCATAGTACTTTCCTCAGAGACACCTCTGGGTCCTATTACCAGGGCTTCCACTCCACCTTTGGAATGAAGGCGCCCTAAGAGCTATTGGAGATGCTTGGGTACCTTTATCTCGCTTGACCTTGTTTCTCTCAAAGTTGTGAATAGGAAGGTGGGTAAAGTATTGGTGGAGCTAGATATCCATGGCGGATTACCAGAGGCTATTGATATTGAATGGCGAGGCACGAGGACTAAACAATGTTTAGATTATATGGGGATCCCCTTTCGCTGTAATCGTTGTCACTGTACGGGCCATTTGCGTAGAGATTGTAAAGGCACATAGGTATTGGAGGAACCTTATGAGGAACTTGCAAACTGGGATGTGCCGGACTATTCCCCTGTTGTGGAATTATTTGGCTCTGGAGACCCTTTCTACCGGTCGGAGATGAGTCAACATGAAGTATCAATGGACAAGCTATCTGGTAAGATAAAATTTTATTGCCCTTCTCTTTATGAAACATTAACTTCATGGGAACGTGATGTATTGGATGCCTCCCCTTGGTTAGCCAAATCGTCTAGCTGTAAATCTTCTCCCAGGGTAGTGGAAGAAGTTTTGGTAGACAAAAATAGTCAAAAGTCACCTAGTCTTGACTTGGGTCCAGAGATCCCTTCGGGTCAAGAGACTGAAAACTTGGGGTTAATTGGTAGTAGCTCTCCATTATTATCCCCAGGTTTAGACATTTTTTCTTCTGGTTTTGAGCTTCAACCGTCACAGACTATATCCTCCTTGCCTTTACCTCCATATTTTGAAGTGAATCTCCAGGGTTGTAGGGAATCGAAAGTCGACGATGAAGCTCTCTTAGCTGTCTTTGATACACTTCTCCCAAAGGGTCGGGACAAAGACTTATCCATCCCTTTACCTGTCTACCTTGGGAAAGCGGTCTATAATGATTCCTTGGGTGGGGAAAAAGCCTCGTCATCCAATACAGTTCCTATAGGCACAGGGAAGGAGTACGCTTGGTCGAGAGTATTAGGCATAGAGATCTGCCCCATAAAAAATAGAAGCTCTCGAAAAAAGATGGGAGGGGGATCTGGTATTACTGAAGTCACTAAAACTTCCACTTCTGACAGTGGGGCACTTAGAGCGTTGAAGGCCCTAGCAAGGGAAAAATAATGATCTTGTTATCCTTGAATATCAGAGGGATAGGGGGCTCCCTTAAAGCCATCGCGTTCCGCAAGGTTTTGGATCGTGTTCGTCCAGATATTATATTTTTAAAAGAGACTCTTGTTGAGGAACAAAAAGCCAGAGGTTTTTTACAGATTTTTCGCCCGTCCTGGGTTTCATGTGTTGTTAGTTCTCTAGGCTCTTCGGGGGGTATGTTTGCGTCATGGGACCCGAATTCTTATTCTTTACAACCTTCACTGACTTGCGGGGGTATATTACTGGCGGGCAAAGTTTTATCTACACAGAGTATAATTTCTTTACTCAATGTATATGGTCCTTGCTCGGAAAAAAGAGCTTTCTGGGATATTCTGGCTGATAATGGCTTCTTTATGTTGGTAATTTGATTCTGGCTGGGGATCTAAACATTACTCTCTCATCTGATGAAGTGTGGGGAAGTACTAATTATTCGGGTTCTATGGCAGATCATTTTAAAAATATGTTCTAGTCAAAGAATATGGTGGATATTCGCCCAGACATGCTGGTATCAACTTGGAGAAATGGGCGTCAGGGGACACAAGCTATTGCAAAATGTCTGGACAGATGCTTGTTATTTGAAGGTATGCTAGTCTCGAAAGATTATTATCGTACCTGCGTGGAATATCCCTTTATTTCGGATCATGCTCCGATTATTTTTTAGATGGATATAGTGTCGGTCTACAAGTCTTATCCTTTTAAACTCAATCCAATTTGGCTAATGGATTATGATTATAAGACTCTTGTTTATAAAGTCTGGAAGGACAAAAAATACTTAATTGAAGAGGGTTACCAACGCAAATTGGTATGGAAATTAAAAGACCTCAAACAACAGACAAAGGTGTGGTCAAAAGAGAGAGAAGACTTTTTGGTAAAGCGATTGGCATACCTTGAATCACAGATCAAAGAGACCTTTTTAACCTTTGTGGAAGACAATACACTTGCTGAAAAAGAATTATTGCTTGGGAATCTAGAAAGGGAAAGAAATAAAATTATGAGCTTCAATGAGGAAAAATGGCATCAACGGAGCAAAGTGATATGGATAAGCAACGATGATTCCAACACTAAATTGTTTCATCATTTTGCGAATCAGAGGCGCATTCATAAACATATTTCGGAAATATTTGATGGAGATGGTTTGAGACATACAGGTCAAGTTGATTTAAAGGAGGCAGCAACTCACTATTTCAAAAAAAATTACAAGGCACATGTAGAATCCTTTACAATGGAGAAAATTGGAGTCACTAATCTTTTCCAAAGAATGGTATAGGCTAAGGATTTAAATTCATTATTTGAGCCAGTATCGGCTGATGAAATCAAGAAGGTCCTCGATCTATTCAAAAGGGACAAGAGTCCAGGCCCTGATGGTTGGACGGTGGAAATTTTCTTTTCCTTTTTTTGTTTGGTTAGCAAAGATATGGTACATATGGTGGAGGAATCTAGGAGATATAGAAACATTCCAGGTTGTTTAAATTCCACCTTCTTGGCATTGATTCCTAAAGAGAATAATCCAACCACTTTTGGGGATTATAGACCGATATCCTTATGCAATCTTTGTTACAAGTTGATTTCTAAAGTTATAGCTAATAAGATCAAACCTATTCTGTCATGTATGCTTTCAGAAGAACAATTAGGCTTCCTGAAATGCAAAAAAATCTAAGACGCCATTGGTACAACTTTTGAATGCTTGCATAGCATTTGAAGAAGAAAAAACACTAAATCGATGATCCTAAAACTGGATCTACATAAAGCATATGATTGCGTGGATTGGGATTTTCTTCATATGATACTAATACAGGTCAGTTTTGGTTATCAAGTGACTAGATGGATAATGAGTTGTGTCACTTCTCCTTCCTATGTTGTACTAATCAACGGGGAGACTACAGATTTCTTTCGCAGTGGGAGGGGTGTGCGTCAGGGCTGCCCCTTGTCACCCTTATTATTCATCTTGGTGATGGAAGCTCTTAGTCTTTTATTGAAAAAGAACAAAGTGGAGAGAAAGCTTATGGGTATAAGAGTGTCTAGTATGATAAATATCCTACATATTTTTTTTGTAGACAATGTTTTAATATTGACAAAGGATGAACTTATTGAATGCAAGGAGATAAAAAATCTTATTTTTTTGTTTTGTAAAGCTTCTAGTTTGCAGGAAAATTCTATGAAGACAACAGTGCACTATGAAGGCCTTACTTAATTAGAGCTTGAACCATTCATATCCTTGCTCCCATTTACTTTCTCGGCCTTACACTTAGGCTTCAAGTATTTCGGATTTCTTTTGAAAACAGGCCCACAAAGGGCGGCGGATTGGTCTTGGCTATTATCCAACATTGAAAAAAAGATTGGAAACCGGTGCTATAAATGGATTTCTTTGGGTGGAAGGTTTATCCTGCTCAAATCAGTTCTGGAAATCCAATCGATTTATTGGATGGCAGTGGAATTAATACCAAGATCTATCATCACTCAAATTCGTAAAATGAGCTTCAATTTTTTGTGGAAAGGAAATAATACATCCAGTCAAGTCCACTTATGCAATTGGGAGGTATTATCGCGGCCAAAATCTAGTGGAGGTTGGGGCTTTAGAAACTTATCACATTTCAATTTAGCTTTGTTGGCTAACACTCTTTGGCATATTATATTCCGCGAAGGTATATGGCATAAAATTGTAATGGAAAAATACATAAAGCATTTAGATGTGATTAAATGGTTCAGATCGGTGAATTTCCAACAAAGAACAGCTTCCAGGATCTGGAGAAACTTATTAAAATCGGTACATTTGTTAACACATTGGCTTAGTTGGTTGTCGGGCTCGGGGTATCAGATTTCAATTGGCAGAGATTATATCCTGGGAATGCATGATGGATCTCTGCTATCACAAGGTCTTCTTGATCATCTTAACAAGAAAGAGATTAAAATACTTGCCCATGCAAAGCTAACACAAAAAACAAATAAACATACAGGCAGATGGATATGTAGCGACACGTTGGAACTAAATGGTAATCTTGTTGAGGAATGGAACCAATATAAAAAGGACCTCATAGATGTTGGTGTAACACTCAGAGAAACCTTTGATAAATTATTGTGGACTGGTGGTGATGCGTCAAGCCAAACTTCAGTCAAAAATATTTATCTGGCTCTTGTTTCTACTCTGAATTATCAACAATCGGCCATATGGAAACATAAAATTTGGAAATGGGATATCCAATTAAAGGTTAAACTCTTCACTTGGTGTGCTATTTCACATAAGATTTTAACTTGGGATGGACTACAGAAGAGAGGTTGGGAAGGTCCCAGTTTATGTGTTTTGTGCAAAAGGAATTTAGAGAATATAGAACATGTATTCATCGAATGTAGTTTTATAAAACATATCTGGGAAGTGTTACAACATACCCTGAAATTCAGAAGGACTTGGGCAAGACAAGATATTGCTGTTTTTTTTGTCAATGGATTGAGGACAAGTCAGTATCTCCAGCGCTAGCAGCCATAACTTGATGGTATTTATGGCTCAAAAGAAATAAATGCATCTTTGAAAATGAGGTACCCTCTTCCCATTCAGTTATTTATAAGATTTTGGGACTATATAAACAACATACACCATCCTTACCTCAAGTTTCCATAAAGGAATGTTTAATTCAGTATGAAGAGGGTTCCTCCATTGATTTTTTTTATGGGGCAGCAAGAAGCAATCGATCATACTCTGGAGCGGGATGTGTGATCAAAACTATAAACAAATTTGTTTATAGATTTCATATAAATTGCGGCAGTGGAACTAATACGAAGGTTGAGCTCATGAGTATCTAGGAAACACTAACATTAGCCATCCATCTCGCCCTTCCTAGGCTGCAAGCCTTTGGTGACTCAAGAGTGATCATTGAGTGGCTAAATGACATAGGTAAACTTGACATATGTTCCATTCAAGGCTGGAAGAAACATACAAAAGACTTGATCAAGAAATTTCAATTTATTAGCTCCCACCATCTCTATAGGGAATTCAACAAAGAGGCCGGAAATATTTCTAAAGAAGCTCTTCTGGTTCTTGAGGGAAAGATTACATACCATCAATGGGAACCTGGAGGAGCTGGGCAGACGAAGAATCTGGCTATATACTGAACATCTCCAGTCTTCTAAGACATGACAATTTTGTTTTTTGTAACTCTCTAGGTGGTCAAATGTTAATTTCCAGAATGGAATGTTATTATTGTTATGTTTAATCCATCCTTTATGTTTTTAATATTGCAATGTAATATTTTAGCTAGGTTGAATGAGAGTGATAAGTTTACTGCCATATTGTGTTTTTTGGCGTAACCAGGATTTATCCATGGATGATAGTATGTAAAAAAAATTATATATGAATATAATTTTGAGCCAATTTTCACTTGGAAAAAAAGAGATGCACTTCATTCCTTTTATTGAGCACTTTTGTACATAGTACCTCCTTTCGAGCTTATAGTGGAGTAATAGTTTCTATGTGAGCTTCTTTTTCTAGGCAATATTTTTACTCTCTTCATCCATTAGGGGTGGATGTTGGGGTCTTTAATCTGCAACATTTCTTGTTCTTCTTCTCCTTGGTGAGACTAACTAAATTTTTATTGAGAAGTGGTCAAAGTGGGTTTTTTTAACTTTTTTTTTAGGATTTTAGTACGGAAGTGTTAGAAAAAGAGGGGGGATTTTTCTTGTATCTTGGGTGGATTTCATAGAGATGGTTATTCTTGAAAAGAAGAAGCCACTAGCAGAGGAGGTACCTAAGAAATTGGCTATGACATAAATGGTGGGGTGGGTGTTGAAGGGTCTTTATTGATAAAGTGGTGTTCTCCATTGCTCCAACCCACTAGATAGGATTTTGTTGATCTTTCCTTGAATGGACAGTTTTTGAAAGATTGGTGTAATGAGTAGTGGTGTGACCTATTACAAAGCATGCTCTACCTCTAAAGGTTAATTGTTCATACTCCATATTTTGAGTCCAAATATATTCTTTGAACAAGTGTGATTTATGTTGGAAATCCCTTACTAAAATCCATGTCACACATATACAAGCATATTTTGTTATATGTCATTGCTTTGTTTCTTCACTTTCGCAATGAAATTTGCCTATCTTGATATCACTTGGGGAATCATAACCTTGGAAATGAAAAGGAGGGTTAATCAATATTTCCCAAAAAGGCATCGTGGAGAGGGAGATCGAAGAGGGATCAAACATTAGAGTCCAAGGCTTCCACAAAGTCTAGAATTTCCCCAAGACCACGAACCAAAGTTGAAGGTCCAATATCTATCATCCGCTAGATAAAATTATACTATGAATAATCCTTTGGGGAAAGCATAGATATAAGTTTCTACCTTTAGATCTAGTTTCCAAGAGTAAGAAATCCATTGATAGAGGTTTTCAAGTTTGGGCCAAAGACCAATGAATCTAAAAATCAACCCATTGTCTTTGTAGAACATTGATAGCTCTATTGTGTCCTTAGTGACAAAAATAGATAAAGCCAATGATTTGTTGACCATGTTAAGTTGAGGGTCCAAAATCCATTGAGATCCCCTTTAACAAAACATCTTTGAAAGAAATTTTGGAGCCTCGAGAGATGGGTTAGGGTTTTGTCATTCATGAGTAACATCAAAAAGGCCTCTGGAGCCTCATTGTAATCCATTCTTCTCAACAAATGCATGTAGTAGCCGCATCTCTTCTCAGAGATAGATACCACCATTCGAGCAAGTGTTTTCAGTTCTGCAATTTTACAGTTTCATTCTATTTCATTATTCAATAGAAGATAGTGTTCCCTGGATATCTGTGTTATTCTTCATATCTCTCTGTTTATTGTATTTAGTCTGTTAATCAGTTTGTTCTTCTCCTAAATTTGGATCAGTGGTATCAGAGTGATTTGTTCTTCATTTATTTTTCTTTGTGCATGTCCCCGACAAGATCTGGGTACAAGAAGTTGGACTCGAACCAATCGATCCATTGCAGGATCGGTCGCACTGAGCCTGACAACAACCCATGGGGGACGAAAATAAAGATGATGGAGCAGGAGATCCTATTAAAAATTTTCTCAAGGAATCCCTCACGCGACAAAGGAACGAAATGACGAACAACTTTGAACAGATTCTTCGACGACTTCCCACAGGAGAAACATCTTCATCAAGTGGCCATGCAACCCCCTTCAAGGTACAGGTAAATCTTGAAATTCCATTATTTGAAGGACTAATAGATGCGGATGTTGTAGATAAATGGTTGAATCTACTCGAAGGGTATTTTTGGGTCCACAATTTTTCCGATAGAGAAAAGATCACTTTTGCACTCCTCAAGGTCATTCCCCATGTTAAAGACTAGTGGGATACTTACTCTGAGTAAAGGGTAGTAGAGGAATCTGCAATGTTTGTGGTGGCCCCTACATGGGATTCCTTCCAGGGTGTCATCAAAGAATAGTACTACCCTATTGGAAGCTATGAGGACCAATACACCAGATGGACCTTCCTATGTCAAGAAAGGGACCAGAAAGTATGATATTTCACCAATATTCTCCATACCTTGCACACCAAATTGGGTATCAAAGACTCTGAGCGTCATCTTGTGCTCAAATACCACGGTTGTTTGCATAGATACATTCAAACATAAATGGATTTTATGGGCATTGCCTCATTGGGAATGGCTTATAGATACGTGGTCAAGATCGAGAAAAAAAAGAGAGAGTTTGGATCTGCAAACCCCTCACAGCTGAAGCAGGGAAAAGGCATCCCCAACCCACACAACAAGGGACCAAGTCAATATGGCCTCCCTTAGGACAACAATTCTAAGCCACAACACAAGGGAAATGAGAAGACGAAGAAGGACACAGGAAAATGGTGTGAGTACCACAAAATCCCTTGGCACAACAACGAAGAATGTCGCTCCAAGCAATCACTCATGGCCAAACTGAAGGCTTTCGAGTCAGAGGCCGATTTTGATTCTGAATCAAATCCTGAAGGAGGGAAGTGAATTATTGATGTTGAACCCAGTACCACTGTTGCTACCACCAAATTTCAACCAAGCAAACTAGAAGAACCAGAGGAAGGAGAACGCCTCTTTCACTCTCAGATGGGGGTAAAGGGGGCTCTGCTTCATTTGATTGTCGATAGAGAGAGTCAGAAGAACCTTATTTCAATAGAGGTCATCAAGCGGCTGGACCTGCCAATGACACCGCACCTGCTCCCCTACACCATCAACTGGCTTCACCAATGAAGAGATCTTTGTGTCAGCCAACAGTGTCGTCTGCCTTACGGCATCAAACCTTTCAAAGATGAGGTATTGTTTGATATTTCTCCCCTTGAAGTTTATGATGTTATTTTAGGACAACCATATTTGTGGAAGCATCATGTTGTGTATGAGTCTAGACCCCGCAATTTTATTATTACTTTGGGTAGAAAATTGTATAGGATACCAGAGGTAGCGTCGCCTACTGCTATTTCTTTAATCTCTACTAAGAAATGCAGTAAGGTCATCTCATAGACCAGGAAGTTTGTCTTCTTTGTGATCTGTGCTCACAGTAAGAATAAGGTCCTCACCACATCCATGACCTCTACACAGAGCCTCTCTTTGCAGCATAATCAAGTGGACGAGATCGTGGAATAATACAAAGACATCTTCTCCTCACCTACAGGGGTACCAACACACTGCCAAGTCAAGCATCCAATTGATATGACCCACGACGCACCTCTACCTAATGGACTAGTCTATCATCGCTCATTGATGGAAGATGAAGAAATCATGTGACAAATCCAAGAGATGCTTCAAAAGGGGCACATCAGACCCAACTCCTCCCCTTGTGGAAGCCTAATTGTACTGGTGCAGAAGAAGGACAGGACGTGGTGACTCTGCATTGATTACAGATCCTTAAACAAAATCACATTTAGGATTTGGTACCCCATTCCCAAGATTAACGACCTTATTTTATAACTCAAGGGGGGAAAATTTCTTCATTAATATTGACCTAAAGTATGGCTACCACCAGGTTCCCATCGAACCAATTGATGTATGGAAGGCAACCTTCAAATCTAAAGAAGGTCTCCTCGAATGGCTAGTCATGCCCTTTGGCTTAACAAATGCACCAGCCACTTTCATGAGGTTTATGGATGACGTATTGAGACCCTTCACCAACTCCTTTGTGGTGGTATATTTGGATGGCATCCTCATCTTCAACAGAACATGGGAGGAGCACATGCGGCATATTCAACAGGTTTTGAGCATTCTATGGCAGCACAAGCTATATGCAAACTTGGAAAAATGATCTTTCGGCATGAACAGGGTCCAATAATTGGGCTACGTTGTTGATGAGCATGGGGTACATGTTGATCTAGCTAATATCCGAGTCATTCATGACTGGACAGCCCCGACCACACTGACTGAGCTTCAGAGCTTATTGGGACTAGCCAACTTCTACCAACGATTCGTGTTGGAATTCTCCCATATTGCATGGGCCCTCAGCCAGGTGACCAAGGGCGGTGGTAGGGACAAGTTCGTGTGGGGGAAGGAGAAGAAATGAGCATTCGATGATCTGAATCATTACTTGTGCTCAACTCCAGTACTCTCCTTTCCCGATCTGCAACAACCGTTCGAGATTGAGACTAATACATATGACAATGTTGTGGGCGTATTTCTCACTCAGCACTAGCATCCGATGGCATACCATAGTGATACACTCTCTGATACTATCCAGAAATACCCCACCTATGATAAGGAAATGTATTCCATTTTACAAGCCTTTCGTCAATGGAAACATTACATTATGGGAAAAGAGATGATCGTACACACTGAAAACAAGCCTCTGCAGTTCATACAGACACATGGTAAATTGCAAAACGACCTCCATCAGAAGTGGTCCACCTACCTACAACAATTTCATCTCAACATCAAGTATAATACATGTATCTCCAATCATGTCATTGACTGCCCCAGTTGGCCTCCTGTGGCTGCACTAACCATTGTGCTCCATTCCTGTGGACATGAAGCATCTGAGTGGCCCCAACTTTATCCACAAGATCTGGACTTTGCCACCACCTACTAGCTCTACAGGCGCAACTGTCACCAATTTTCACATTTAGGACAAACTCTTATGCCACTTGGGCCATCTCTATGTTCCTACAAGCGAGTGTGCAAAGTGGATTTGGGAAGCCCACTACAGTCTGGTGGTAGGACATTTTTGGCGTGGAGAAAATTGTGGTCGTTCTTCAGAAACATTTTTATTGGCCAAAAATTTAACAGGACGTCAACAAGTATATCATATATTGCACTACCTGTAACATTTCCAAGCCATCATTAAGAAGCAAGGCTTATACACCCCTCTTCCTATTCCTGAGAAGCCTTGGGAATCAATCTCAATGGATTACATGTCTGGCTTGTCGTACACCAAACAAGAAAATGACTGTGTATTTTTGGTCGTTGAACGGTTTTCGAAGATGGCCATCCTCACAGCCTGCAAGAAGAATATCACAGCGATAGATACTGCCAAGATCTTCTTCGAATGAGTGTGGGTCCACTTTGGGATACCACATACCATCATATTCGACCAGGACAACAGGTTCCTCAACACATTTTGGTCAAGTCTCTGGTCTCTATTGGACACCAAGCTCACAAAATCCATTGCTTTCCACCCCCAAACCAAAATCCAAACATAGTTCGTCAATCAAATGATTGTGCACATTCTGCACATGTACAATTCTAAGCATCCACGTACATGGGACGAGAGTCTCCCCTATTTTCAACACAGTTACAACAAGGCTCTCCATAGCTCCATCGACCATAGCCCATTTTAGGTGGGTCTAGGATTCCAACCCTTGGGATCCATTGATGTTTCACTTCCTCTTTCCACCGCACAGACAGACTCTTCACATGATCAGTCTGTGATCGACAAAGCCATCAAATTCATTGAGTAGATTTAGCACATCCACCAACAGGTCCAGGAGATTTTACAGAAATCCAATGATAAATACAAGCAGCGCCATGATCAACACAGAGTACCACACCAGTTTCAGGTTAGCGACAAAGTTTGTCTACATTTTCAGAAGGAGCATCTCATAGGGCCCCATCGGAATCTTCACCCACTTTGTTATGGGCCTTACACTATCACCAAGTATGTGGGTAGCAATTCTTTTGAGCTCAAAACTCCACCCATCCTTGGCCTACATCCAGTGTTCGATGTGGACCTCCTTCAGCCATATTTTCCACCATTATTGGTGTAAAATCCAAAGGCCAAGCCCTAGTTGTAATCATAAATTGTAACATGTTTGTAGGCTGGTGAGCCAAGTGTTATAAGATAGGAGGCTTATGTGCTTATTAGGATAGAGAGCCTAGATGTTAAATCCCGGGAGCCTATTTTGTAAATGTAAATATTCATAATATTAATATAAATAACATCGTTGCATGTAGACTGACCACAAAGAAAGAGTATTGGGGACTAAGCTCCACTAGATTGGGAAAGGGAGGAGGATAGGTGATTAGGGGGAAAAGGAATAATCTTAAGAGCTTAAACCCAAGGGAATAATATATAATTATTATTCTAAAGGATGTAAAGAGGATATTAATTTATTTTAAGTTCCTTTGGGGAGAGGAACAAGTTCCAAGTGGAGAGGAGCGTGCTCCTAGAGAGCCAAGTTTCCTCCAAGACACATGCATATTTATGGAGGCTCAGGATTGTCACCATTCTCACCATAGTCACCATTCTCACCATTCTCTCTCTGTTGGCCATTTGGAGGATTCTGGCCGAGGGTTTCCCCATTCACTCATGCATTGAGCAAGCATGCAACCAGAGCCATTTTTTGCCATTGTTGAATTCCTCAACCACCCTGAACCTATGCTACAAGCCTGAATTGATACCATTTTGGCACCTGTACCATACAATTCGTCTATGTATTTCTCCTTCATTACCGTCCCCCATGTCCAGTTGTTTTTGTTTCCATCACCATGCCTGCGTGTTGAGGAGCAGGAGTGAAGAAGCGGGTTTTTAGGCCCATGGATAGAAGAACCAAGTTGTCAGGAATGTGATAAACTCTCTCCAGGTGAGAGAGTGTGCTGATGAAGTGATTTCTCCTAGAGGGAGTCTAGTAGTAGCAACAGAGCTCTGAGAATTCATGATCTGTCTTATTGTTGAAGCCCTAGAAGGGAAGTGGAGCAACCGATGGACTGTGGAACACTAAAGGTGTTTACTTCTTGGGGTGGGACAGACATGTGGAGAATGAGAGTGAATGAGAGTTTATGAGATATGGATGTAAGTGGATCCTTGGAGGAAATCCTTTTTGTTGTACTGTGCAATTTCCTATTGTCCCTGCCTAGCCTAGGAATCCCTTTACTCTGGTGGAGTTTAGTCCCAACTCGAGGGTGACTCACTGTGGAGATTAATGAGCAGCGTGGTCTATGGATGGGAGGTTCATGGAAGGTCTGCAAGTAGTTGGTTTACTTCAATTAAAAGGTAAGTACCAATCCTTTGTTCATTTACATGCTATGTATTTGTACATGCTATATTGATGAGTATTGCATGTATATGATGTTATGTTTATGGGTTTTTCCTATGATTATATTTATGGTTTTTTGCCTGTGAATACTGCATGTATGCTTTTACTGTTATTTCTGTATTATGTTGTGTGATAGCAGAATGTAAATAATTTGTTAAATTTGTATGTCTTATTGTCTCTTCCGCACGAATATGTGTATGAACATAATTTTTATGTCAAGTTAAAATTGCATTAGATATATATGTGTGTGTGTGTGTGTGTATTCGAGCATGATAGTTTTTTTTGGAGTAGCATGGGCTAAACTTGCTGGCGAGGGATGTTGAAAATTGGTATCAGAGTGTAGTATGGAGTAGCATGGCCTGACCTGGGTGGTTGGGGATGTTACAAATTGGTATCAGAGCCATGGTTTCAAAACTAATCCTGGATGGGCAGGATAGGTGGTATATGAAGCAAAGGTTTCAAAGTGAATTATTGTCGAAAGGGACAAAATTTGAAGTTCCGAGCATTCCTGAGTGTCAGGAAGGCACTGAGTGAACACTTGGACTGTGTTCAGAAGCTCAAGAAGTATAGCGGTTCAAGAAAACCTACATAGGAAGGATACCACCGCAACTGTGGTATTGGGCCACAAAGTTTATAATTTGGACCGTAGGATTTGTTTGGGAGGAGGATCCTTCACAACTGTCAGATCTGGGAAAAGGAGCGTGGTGGTTAAGCATCAAATTCCTTCGGGACTCTTCTACTCTGACTGTTTGAAGTTACTTGTCATAAAATGGAGAAAAAGCATCGAAGATCCAAAGTCTCGGAGGGGATCTGCACCATAGATCCGAGGAAAAGTGCTTGATCGTTAGATCGGTCAAAGACAGATCAAAGCCGTTAGATCGAGTCAAGAGAAAGGGGTAAGGTGCAGTGGTGAATAACAAATCTCAGTCGTCCAATATATGTGCAAGTGATTGTGAGTCATAGATCTCACAACAGTTTGGAAGTTCGGCACTTCAGGAAAAATAGAGTGTGCTAGAGTGAAAACTATCAAAGTCCCGAAGTCTAGAGTTAACCCGGATCGTTCATCAAAAGGGACACGTGTCGAAAGATTGGCTTGTTTGGGAGTTCGACGTCTAGGAGAAACAAAGTGTGCTAAGGCGAAAACTCGCGAAGTCCTGAAGTCTGGAGTTAATCCGGACTGTTAGTCGAAAGAAACACGTGTCACCAGATTGGTTGTTCGGGAATTCGACATTCGGGAGAAACAAGGTGTGGTAGAGTGAAAACTCTCGAAGTCCCAAAGTCTAGAGTTAATCCAGACCATTTGTCAAAAGAAACACATGTCAACAGATTATCTTGTTCGAGAATTTAGCATTCGGGAGAAACAAGGTGTGATAGAGTGAAAACTCTTGAAGTCCTGAAGTTTGGAGTTCATCCAGACCTTTCATAAAAGGAGATGCTTGTCAGAAGATCGACGTATTCGGGAGTTTGGTGTTCGGGAGAATTGAAGTGTGCTAGTGGGGAATCTTTCGAAGCCCCGAAGCCCAAAGTACAGAAGCTAAAAAACAAAAGTGGTGTGGCATGATGACGTCACCTATGGTGATGTGGACCTTTCCTAGACATGCCACATGCCACCACTTTAATTGTTGACAATTGTACTATGTGGACCCCGGAAGGTAAGAAAGTTAGGGAGTTCGGCGTTCAGGAGAATTGGAGTGTGTAAGTGAAAAATATTCCAAAGCCCGAAGTCTCACAGTGACGTGGCCTACTGATGTCACCATGGATGATGTGGACACATGGGATGTGTGCCACGTGTCAGTGAGTTAAGAAACTTTGGAATATATAAATTCTAGTTAGAACGCGACACATGTCACCCGTCATATTGGGCCATGTGTCCGCTTCTAGTATTTCACCATGTGGCACTCCTCTCAAGCATGGATGGTGGTGCTTATGATGGATACATAAAGCATTTAAAACCTTGGCAAAGAATTTAATTATATCGGGCCCATGATAACTTGGTCACAGTGGACATGTGACGCCATATCGTGAAGTCCGGAGACTTGGTACTCCGGAGGAAAGGTGTTACAGTTAACATTGAGTCAAGAACTCCCAAAGGCCAGATTTAATCTCAACTGTTGGTCACAAAGGATGCGTGGTGTCATATTCCAAGGTCCAGAGACTTGGCACTCAAGAAGAACTTGGTCAACAAGTGTTTAAGTATGAATACTCCCAAAGGCCTAAAGACCAGATTCTACCTTGACCATTGATCATGGAGGACACACGGCAGCAGATGTGGTAGTCCAGAGGCTTGACACTCTAGAAGAATTGAGAATATGGGCAGTTCGAAACTCACGAAGCCAGAGCTCTGTAGTAAATATCATCCGTCAGTTGATGAGGAGCCATGGATCGTAGATCCACCCCACTCTGTGTGTTCTCCAGTTCGACATTCAAAAGAAATGAAAGTTCCTTCATCAGAAGGAAGTAACACAAACCTAAGGAGGGAGGAGCTTCTACAACCATCAGTTTGGTTGTGAGATTTGATTTTCACCATCAAAGATCTACGTCTAAACAAGGAAGAGCGCGCAGAGGAGGAAGACAGATCCCAATCATTAGATCTGACCATGAAGGATAGAGAGTCTTCAGATCCAGGTAATTTGCATGAAGGTTAATTTCCCAAAGTCCTTCGAACTTCGTGAAATTCAGGAATTTAGAGCTCGAGTGCACATGAGAGTGAAATTGTCGAAGCTCTGAAGGCCGGAGTAGATCCTAGCCATTGGTGCCTGGAAGTACATTTCAATAGATTGTGAAATCCGGAGCAACAACACTCTGGGAGATTTCAATCGTGGAGTGTGAAAAACTTCCGTAGGCTTGAAGAGTAGAAGTAAATACTAGTTGTTGGCATAGGAGGACACGTGACAGTTGATCATTAACTCTAGAGGATTTGAAGTGTGGTACTTCGAAAATCCCTGAAGCCCGAAGTAGCGAAGAAGATCTCAGTCATCCGTCGTTTGGAGACATGTGGTGGAAGATCCTGCATCTCGGAGGAAGCCAGTGAAAAAGGGGTGGATAAATTTTGAAGTCATTGGTAGTCGAAGCAGATTTAGGTCGTTGATCCTGTGGGGACAGATGTCACTAGATCCTTCACTCTAGAGTAGGAATGCTCCGGAGGAAGATCAATTTGGGTGGAGAAAGAACTCCCGAAGGTGTAACGACCCTAATTAAATAAATATTTAAAGACTATAAAGTAAAATTAATTAAAGAAAATAATTGTGGTTAACTAAGTAATAGCTTAACTGCAGATCACATTTAATGACCTGAGAAATAAATCTTAAGAAATCAATGAGAAATGTTAAAAAAATGGTTGCGTATGCAGAGAGGGAGCCCATGCATCCCGAGAAGATAAAACATTTAAAGAGGGAGAAGGGACAGGCACGGAGGGTGGTTGGAGGAGTAACTGCATGAGTCGGCGAAGGAGGAATAAGGGAAAGGGGGAAGGTCGACGGAGGGGGAATTCGACATGGGAGGAGAGATTTTTCTGAGGACTTTTGGACTTTCTGTGAGCAGAGAGTTCTGTTGTGATTTTGATCAGGGGAGGCACCGAGTTGCTGGAGGTTTTGGGCACGGGGGCCAGGATATCCATAGATATCCTGGAGCTAGGTAGTTTTCCTAGTTGGCAGGGAGGACAGTAGTTTTGGGCAGTTATTTTCCTGTTTGTGGCAGGGTTGATCTAGTAGAAGGAAGCAGGAAGGCAGCAGCAAGGCACAAAGGCAACAGAAATTAGCATCAGAACCAGGTACTTTGTTAAGTTATGTATTTATTTCTTTCTGCCATGAAATCAGTATTTATTGATAAATCTAAGTTACTGAAGTTGTTGTTATGAAAATCCATATTATGCTAGGAAGTTATTGTTTCAGTTGACTAAATAAAATGTTTATGAAACTTAATGATGTTTAGAAATATTAGGTTGTTACATATGGTATCAGAGCATCTTAGTTCGAAATCTGGGCCTATGGGCCAAGACCCCGAGTGTTAACTCCAACTACGCTTAAACTACAAACAAAACACGTTTAGCTTGACCCAATATGACTGATACAGTATCCGAAAATATACTCAGGCAGTATCCCTTCATTATCCAAGAAAATGATCTCATAGATGTATCACAAGCAACAGCTTTAGGCAATACCCTTTAACTGGGTCATAAATGGTTGATACGATATTAGTCTGAATATTCAAATAAATGCCCTTTAAAATAGTAGCGTCGAACCAGATAGTTGAAGGATTACTTCCCATAAAATGGCTACCCTTAAAGCATCCTACTAAAGCTATTAAGCACGAAAAACAGAGATGATAACTTAATTTTATTTTGAGCAATACTTGTCAATGAAGTTTCGAGTAAGATTGACACCTGAAATCGACGAAAATGTCGAGTGAAAACTTCTGTCTAAGGCTTGAAGGTGGTAAGATTCAATAACTACATGAACTGCACTAGATAAAATACATAAAGGACATTTGCAAGACCTTGAAAAGGCCTACTTCATCTCGAACTTACCTAAATGAGGAGCTGCCAATGCGCAACAGGGAAATTGGGAGATTCGGAAGACTTGTATCGCACAGGAAGTGTGTAAACTACTTGCCTGTATTAGCCTCAGTACAATTTTAAATAATGAGGAATCTCAGGAACTATAGACCCATACAAATTTTAACCTTTCCAAGAAAGCAATTTTAACACTACGTAATGTTTTATGCAACTAATTGATTATCCCGAAGCAGAGCTATCTATTACGCGGGAGAACGGATCTGCACCGTCAGATCTCGGGCGAAATCACGTCAGTCGTTATATCTCGAAGAAGTTGTGTCGGGTTTAAGTCCTAAGTGTACAGAGGAGGAGTCCCAGAAGAGTCATCGGGATATCAGAGTTATCTGGGTTTTGTTAAGTCAGTGAATCGAGACCTTGTGGTTCTCAAAATCTCGAGAACGGATCCTAGCCGTTGATCTCGGCAGGACACGCGTCAGCATTCTAGGGAGAAATCGGGATTTTACCCATCATATATTTTAGGAGTGTGGAACTCGTGCATGTTGAAATCGCGATCCGCGATTTCCCGATAGAATCGGAGCCGTCCAAACAGTGGGGACACATGTCAGGAGATCCCGCAGCGTCGCAGATCGGGGAATTGAAAGTCCCGTGCACCTGACAACGGGAATCGCGATATCCCGAAATGCGATTTCTCGATGGGTACAAGGACAGAGTGGGGACCACCAGGGTGAGAGTGGTGGACAGGTGTCGTGTCACACCGAACGATCGCAGATCGGGGTTCGGGAAAACACAAGTCCCGGAACTCATAGGTTTTGGATTCATGAACTCGCGAACTCCGATACACCGAGGGAGGACAAGCGTCAAGGTCAACTCTCGCAGGGTCAATGACGAGTACCATCGGGGATCGGGGGAGTCGGGGATCCGTGAGGACAGTGGATCACGACAGCGCAAGTGTCGATTTCCCGATGGGAAAATTCCTGATAAAAGCAAGGAACCCCGACAAGATCTGTGTCGTTCATTCCGAGGATGTGTGGCAATCATCTAGCTCCATTGGTGAAAGCTCCACAGGAGGGCTTCATCGGGTATCGGGATATCGGGAGTCTCGAAAACATAGCAACAAGAGTTATGAAATCACGAAACGCGATTTCTCGATAAGCCAAGGGACAATGGGGCCCACAAGAAGGGTCAACGGTGGACAGGTGGCATCAGGTATCGGGATATCGCGAGTTTCGTGGACGAGGTGTCCATGCACTACGAAATCGCGAACCCCGAAAGTCGATGCAATTAACTTAACTCTTAACCCCTGATTAAAAGAATTAATTAATGACTGTTTAATTAAGACCTAAACATATCGCGAAATCGGAGATCGGGGTTTTGTGATTCAATATACACCGATTATCGTTACGGGAAATGCCGAATCCCGATTTCATTAACCTTCAAACTCGCAAAAAGTTAAAATTTTAACCATTCAATGACCCAGGGTAAACACAAAAAGGCATTGCAAATTTTAAATTGATGAAATTCTTGCCCGAGGAGGACCGAAAACCTGATAGGGAACCATAAGGAAACGGTCACATAGGTGTAGGTCACATGGACCTCGGTGTAGCCGAAAGGGATAACACGCAAGGAAGAGGCGCATCGGGATATCGGGAATCCCGTAGGCACGGGATTCATGCAAATCGACAGTGCGATATCCGAAATCCCGATAAGGGATAAGACTACAGTCATAGGGCGAGGTCGTGTGGATCACGAGCATAGCTTAAGGGTATAATGCGCTAGGAACATATCGGGGATCGGAAAATTGCGAGTCCTAAGGACTTGTGAGGTTCGACATTTGGAACCCAGAAACTCCGATGAAGGATAGGGCCGAAGTCACATGGAACGATGGTCATATGAGGGGGATGTCTAGCCTGGAGGGCTAGCACATAAAGTGCCATATCGGAGAATCGGTAATCGGGAGTCTGTGAGGACAGAAGTTCGTGACAGCGAAAGTCGCGAAACCCCGGATCCCGACAAGGAATAGGACTACGGTCACATAGGACAGGGTCACATGGACCAAAGCATAGCCTACGAGAGGGCTAAAGATAGAAGGGAGCGCATCGGCATATCAGAGATCGGGAGTCCGTAAGGATAGGAAACTCTTGGCATCGGGCATAAGGAAACCCCGAAACCCGAAATTCAAGTGAGGAATTTCACAGTTAGGAGAAAAAGGGTCGTGAGCAATACAGAAGGCTATATATATGCAGCTAACTACATGCATATGCACAGACGAATAAATTTATAAAGATAAACGAAATAAATTGAAAGCAAAATACCCAAAATCCGTACAGGGCTGGAATTACAAGCAAATCATTTTGTTTCAAAAGAATAAATCACCATTCATTACCACTGCATAAGCAAGGTTTATGCAATTTCTTGATACGAATAACCCCGCGTTCTTCATGAAGGTACTGAAACTGTGCACAACATGCGGACTGAATCGTACCTCTTACTATAGCTGAGGGCGAGCTCCACGAAATATACAGACAAGGGATTGGTTCCCAACAATTCAAGGAGACTGGACTCCAGGACCTGGATCTTATCAGGAGCCATATCAATATACTATGTTTCTGCAAAACGAACTGGTAAAGTGCTCAAAACAACATTGTGGAGGTGAGCCATGGCAAGGGGGATTCTGAAAACCTCTAAGCAGAGCAGAGACAGATCTGTGGTGGACAAACACTGATGTGAGGAAAGTCCCAGCGGATGAGAAAGTGGGACAGAGGAAGAACGCGTAGAGAGTTGAAAGGTTGACAGGTGTAGAAATTGGGGAATTGATACGAGGGAGCTTATGAAAGCCAGACGAGCACGTGGAACCCATGCGTGCCCGAACCCTTGGGTATACGTTCAATTATCATATATATATATATATATATAATATAAAGTGTTAAAAATAATTTAAAGTAAATTAAATAATTTATTATAAATAATTTATATATAAATAAGATTAAGTTAGTATAAAATTAAAGTAAAGATGATTTGAGTTAAATTAGTATAATAATAATTTTAAAATTAATTATTTTATTTGAGTGTAAGGTTAATATACCTTAAAGTTCTATGTTAACCAAGATTAGATGCTTCATCCTAACCCAAACCTAGCCAATTCCCCTGATGGAGTAATGTTTGTTTACATACAAGTAAAAAAAACTTACGCCCAACCCTGTTTCTAAGTTTAAGTAGCACCAATTTGAAATGTCCTGGAACTCACCCTGATAACTTTGGGGTGATGCAGGTTAATTCATACAAGATGGTCAGGACTCGAAGGGGTCGAGGCAGGGGAGCGTCGTCATGGGCACCACCGACGCCACCCACACCATCAACACCACCAACACCACTGACACCACCACCACCACCACCATCGCCTGAACTAGCCCTCATACTATGCTCATTGGAAGCCATTAACGAGACTTTAAAGGGGCGCCAACCAGCAGGAACTGAAGTGGAACTCCCACCATCTGGGACGGGTAATCCAGAAGCATCAAGGAACTCAAGGGGAGAATTTCCACCTGAAGACATCACGCGATAATTGCAGAAGATCAAACTTCCAAAGTTTGCCGGAGGTCGCGTCGGTGAACGCGCGGAAGCATGGTTGGAAGGCATGACAAGGTGTTTTGCCTTAAGGGACTATGCGTCCAATTCAAAGGCCAAGATTGCAATTTTCCAGTTAAGAGACAGCACCTTGAACTGGTGGGGCAACTTAGAAATACAACTACACCTTACCCCAGACACAGTATCTTGCGAACTTTTCGAGGAGAGGTTCCGAAGAAAATATCTACCAGCGTACTACGAGGAGCAACAAGTAGGGGCATTTCATGCCTTAGTACAAGGAAACAAAACTGTAGAAGAATATGAGATCAAGTTTATGGAACTGGTCAAATACGTTTCGTATATGGATAATGACCAATGACAAGTAGAGCGCTTCGTTTATGGATTGAACCCGAAGATCAGAGCTATGGTAAGGATGTGGAAACCGTCTTCAGTGGCGGAGGCGGTAGAAAATGCGCATTACATAGAAGAACACATGAACTTAACAGGGGGTACAAGATCGACATTTCCACATCGTCCTGGATTCGTAGGAAAGACCCCGAGGACATTTCCTAAGGGAGGGGGCTCGAGGCCACCACCTTACGGTAACAGAGTCGTGCCAAGGACAGTAGTTGCAGGGATTTCAATGGCAGCTAGTGCAGCATCTCGTTCAACGCCAATGGTGCAGACAGGTCCACGACCATATCAGGGAACAACTAGTAGGGGCAGGGGTTCCAGGGGAAGGAACTCATTTAGGAATCAGTCACCTAACAGTGCACCAGCTCAATCTCGTATTGCCTGTTGGAGATGCGAAGGACCCCATTATGAACGGGACTGTCCAGAGTTACAATCAGGGTTTGTTCATAAAGGAGGAAAGGCACCAATGGGGAGAGCAAGTAGAGGCCACCATATTTATGCAGCGGTTAATAACCGACAGGCCGAAAATCAATCCACAGTGATAGAGTCATCAGGTACGCTAAATCATATTAATGTTAAAATTTTGTTTGATTCTGGTGCGACAGATAGTTTCATTTCACCATCTGCATTAGAAAAGAGTGGGCTGGCAGCCTATGAGCACGATGACTTTAAGCAAGTCGAGATGGCTTCGGGGGAAAAACAAGTTGTAGGACCTAGTGTCGATAATTGTATAGTAGACCTAGGAGTGTGCACTACCAGGTTGAAGGTATACGTCACTGCCCTTGGGGCGTATGACCTAATCATTGGAATGGATTGGTTAGCAGCTCATCGAGCTTTGGTAGATTGTTTCGCAAAGAGGGTGCTTTGTATTGATGATGAAGGAAGACCAATAGAGATCCAAGGTGTACAAAGAAAAGTGTCATTACGCTTTATATCAACTATGAAGGTCAAGCGATGCTCAAGACAAGGGTGTCGACTTTATGTAGTGGAAGCAGTGAAGGAAAGGAAGGGATCCTCATTAGATCAGTACCCGGTATTATCAGAATTTCAGGATGTTTTTTCGAACGAGTTATCAGGGTTACCTCCGGAAAGGGAGCTTGATTTTACTATTGAGCTAAATCCTGGTGCAGAACCAATATCCAAGACTCCGTATCGTATGACAGCGCCAGAACTTTGTGAATTGCAAATGCAGTTGAAGGAGTTACTAGACTTAGGGCTAGTAAGGCCCAGTGTCTCACCTTGGGGCGCACCAGTAATTTTTGTAAAGAAGAAGGATGGATCCTTACAACTGTGTATAGACTACAGGGACTTGAACCATGCTATAGTAAAAAATAGGTACCCAATGCCATGAATAGATGATCTCTTCGATTAGATGAAAGGAGCAGCAGTATTCTCAAAGATCGATTTGCGATCTGGATATCATCAGTTCAGGATTAAGGAAGGTGATATCCCAAAAACTGCCTTTCGAACTCGATTTGGAAATTACGAGTTTGTCGTGGTACCTTTCGGATTGACTAATGCACCAGCAGTATTCATGAGCCTCATGAACGGCATATTCCGGAAGTACTTAGATCGATTTGTACAAGTTTTTCTAGATGACATTCTCATCTATTCCAGGAATGAAAGAGAACACGAGGAACACTTGCGAAAAGTGTTGTCTTGCCTTAGGGAGAACAAATTGTATGGGAAGCTATTGAAGTGTTCCTTCTTCCAGACAGAGATCCACTATTTAGGTCATATCATTTCCGGCGAAGGAATCTCGGTGGAACCAGAAAAGGTAAAGGCCATTATGGAATGGCCAATGCCGAAAAATGCACATGAGGTGAGAAGCTTCATGGGGCTAGCAGGTTATTACCGGAGATTTGTGGAAGGATTCTCAAAAATAGCGAAACCCATCACCACTTTGCAACACAAGGGGGTTAGGTATGAGTGGACAGAAGAATGTGAAAGTGCATTCACTGAGCTTAAGAGGTTACTAACTAGTGCGCCAATTATACGAGTGCCAGATTTGGAAAAGGACTTCACGGTCTGCACGGATGCCTCGAAACAAGGGTTGGGGGCCGTGCTAATACAGGATGGAGAAGTGATAGCTTATGCGTCAAGAAATTTGAAGAAACATGAGGAGCTATACGCGACTCATGATTTAGAGTTGGCAGCTGTAATGCTAGCTCTGAAAAAATTGGAGGCACTATCTTGTGGGGCGAAATTTTGAACTCAAAACGGACCATCAAAGTTTAAAACATCTCTTCACTCAAAGAGATCTGAATGTCAGGCAAAGGTGATGGAGTGAGTTTATAAGTGAGTACGATTTTGGTATTTCATACATAAAGGGAAAGGAAAATGTGGTCACAGATGCCTTGAGTAGGAGACCATGTATCTTCTCCTTGGTACCCTTAAAGGTCAATCTGAGGGAACAGGTGTTGACACAACTACTAGAAGACAATTGGTATTTAAAGGTTACTTCAGACCTCCAGAGCAGGAGGCAGATAGACCCAAAGTATGAAGGATATAATCTAGAAACAGACGGATTGTTGAGATATCGAGGAAGGATGTACATCCCCGAGAATGGGGATATTCAAAGCATCATACTGAAGGAAGCCCATAGAGCACTTTATTACGCACATCTGGGTGTGAAGAAGATGTACGCGGAGATGAAGAAACTCTTCTTTTGGGTAGGCATGAAGAACGATGTAGTCCATTTCATCGCCAGATGCCTAGAGTGTCAACAAGTGAAGGTTGATCACCATCACCCGGCAGGCCTCCTACAACCACATGATGTCCCTATGTCCAAGTGGGAAGTCATCTCAATGGATTTTGTTGTAGGGTTGCCACTCACATCTCATAGACACAACGCCATTCTTGTGATAGTGGATAAGCTAACCAAGAGTGCTCATTTCATTCCGGTTAGAGACACTTATGATGTCACTGATGTGGCACGAGTGTTCGAAGCGAAGTTATCCATTTGCACGGGATACCAAAGAAGATTATTTCAGATAGGGATTCCAGATTCACTTCTAGATTTTGGACTAGTTTACAATTAGCATTGGGGACTCAGTTGAACTTAAGCACAGCTTATCATCCTGAAACAGATGGGAAAACTGAGAGAGTAAATCAAGTCATGGAAGACATGCTTAGGATGTATGTAATGGATAATCAAAACCAGTGGGACAAGTATAGTCCAGGATTTGCTACTTGGGAGGACGCCGAGACACTACAGCGAGACTATCCCTCACTATTTGACCACCTCGAGAATATGTTTCTCGAGGGTGGGGTGTAGGTAACACCACCTTTTGACTTAGACAGCCAGGATTACCTGAGGCCTATACACTTTATTTTCTAGTCATAGTGAAACTATTAAGTGATACACTTAAACTTTAAAATTTATGAACTTTTATGAACGTTTAGATGTTATTGATGATGATGCATGTAATGCGATCTATTATGTGAATGTGAATTTTACGAATGTTTAAATGTTATTGATGACGATGTATATGATGTGACATATTGTGAGGAAGTGAAATTGTTGAATATTTAATTACTATTAGAATGATGTTGGATACAATGCAATCTATTTTGAGCAAATGATGGTCTTGTGAATGGGTGACGAATTTGAATTATGGTATATTATGAAATCTAATGCTAATTGGAAACTTGGATGTTAATCTATCGGTACGGGGATACCAAATTGAAATAATAATGGTATGCGATTATATGATGATAATGCATAGAAATGTATGAGTTTGTGTTACAGACTAACCCGCAGATTATGGGCTATGAAATAGCCAAGACATTATGATGATGAAAGTGGGTGTCAGGACCACTAACCGAGAAACATTATGGTATGAATAATGTATGTGAAATTTATATGGATTTGGATACATCGCTATGATATGTGGACTAGTGCATGATTTTGGTACTAACACTGCCCAAAACCGAATAAACGATGACAAAACCTTCAGCAACACGGTGCCCCTGTATGTTCCATTGTAGGGTGTTGACCCTAGTTCTGTTAGGAGGGGTGGAGGCATTTCCCACCGTGTATCCTCCATTGTAGGGTGTTGACCCTGGTTCTGTTAAGAGGGGTGGAGGCATTTCCCACCGTGTATTCTCCGAAACCTGAAGTCATGGGAGAATGGTGCTAGTTCACGCTCCCCAAGACGTGTGATGATGTCTGTCAATTGCCTGCTAGGGAAGCTTGGTCGAGATAGTGACACTTCCACTTACGAGTTCTATTTGGAGTTAGGTCAGTATAGCTGACGCTCCAAGATAGTCTAGCAGAGGACGGATAGGAATGGAGTTGGAAGTAGGTTAGGGAGAAAGGATGAGTAGAATAGTTGAGACTATATGGGGATCTGTCTGGTGGCGGGGA
>ML781494.1:366822-387708 GCA_009831015.1 Picea engelmannii
TTTGATGAAGAAAAATGTGTATATATGAATATTCATTATTATGTAACTAAACCACAGTTGTTTAAAATAAAATTTTAGAACCAGATAAAAGTAATTAAAGGATTTCTCAAACAATTGATTGGTTTGTTGTCTTTTATAAAAGACTAGTCTTGTTGACTGGATTGAATGCATACCTAAATTATTTAAGGATGACAGTTTGATTATTAGTACGTGCATGAGATTTGCATGTACTAGCTACACATGCATTTCTTGTACATGTACACTAGTATGTATGAACTTTCTTGACTTACTTATTGATAATGTCAAGTCACCTGTTGTGAATGTGTGAACCATGCTCTTTCCTTTGTACCATCAACTACCTTAACTTCGGGACGAAGTTTCTTGAAGGGTGGGTGTATGTAACGACCCTAATTAAATAAATATTTAAAGACTATAAAGTAAAATTAATTAAAGAAAATAATTGTGGTTAACTAAGTAATACCTTAACTGCAGATCACATTTAATGACTTGAGAAATAAATCTTAAGAAATCAATGAGAAATGTTAAAAAAATGGTTGTGTATGCAGAGAGGGAGCCCATGCATCCCGAGAAGATAAAACATTTAAAGAGGGAGAAGGGACAGGAACGAAGGGTGGTTGGAGGAGTAACTGCATGAGTCAGCGAAGGAGGAATAAGGGAAAGGGGGAAGGTCGATGGAGGGGGAATTCGACATGGGAGGAGAGATTTTTCTGAGGACTTTTGGATTTGCTGTGAGCAGAGAGTTCTGCTGTGATTTTGATTAGGGGAGGCATCGAGTTGATGGAGGTTTTGGGCACGGGGGCCAGGATATCCATAGATATCCTGGATCTAGGTAGTTTTCCTAGTTGGAAGGGAGGACAGTAGTTTTGGGTAGTTATTTTCCTGTTTGTGGCAGGGTTGATCTAGTAGAAGGAAGCAGGAAGGCAGCAGCAAGGCACAGAGGCAACAGAAATTAGCATCAGAACCAGGTACTTTGTTAAGTTATGTATTTATTTCTTTCTGCCATGAAATCAGTATTTATTGATAAATCTAAGTTATTGAAGTTGTTGTTATGAAAATCCATATTATGCTAGGAAGTTATTGTTTCATTTGACTAAATAAAATGTTTATGAAACTTAATGATGTTTAGAAATATTAGGTTGTTACAGAAGGCTAGAGAGTCAGAGTTCATATGTGTCATCCATCAGCAGAGGATAAGTGTCATCATATCCTTCACTTCGAAGGATAGCCACTTCAGAGGAAATTGGGGTCGCATGGGTTGAGAAATACTGAAGGCCGAAGCATCAGAGTTCATTATCACCATTGACAGTCGTGGATGCATGTCAGAAGATCTAACACTCCAGAGAGTTGTCACTCTAGAGGTTTGTGGCATTGAAGACTTGGAAATCCTGAAGTACAGAGTCTCGAAGCTATTTGTGGTCGTTGATGTGGATAGAGAGCGGGGACCGTTGATCCCTCTCATGCCAGTGGTGAACTTCGTGAGTTCGGGGTTCAGAAGATTGGCATTGTGGTGAGTTGAAAACACCCGAAGTATGAAACTCTAAAGCATGAAGTAACCACCTATTGGATTGGCACCTAGTCATATCCGTAGTCATATTCTATCACCGCCAAAGGAAAAGGGGCTAGGGACTAAAATCTTAATTTGGAAGCACAGGAATCTTAGAGAAGCACCTGAAAGGTTAGGTGAGTTTGCACCTACACCAGGTGGAGTGAGAAGTCCTTAAATTCCTTGGGTATCATCGAGTTGGCCCCTAACTTGGCACAGGGTCCCTTAAATAATTCTATGGGTTTTGAAAAGGATCCTCGTTCTCTATTTTGAGCACGAGGAAGGAAACAAAATCATGTGGATAAGTTTTTTGGGCTCAGCAGGAGCCTGAGAACCAATTCAACTCCATCAAATTGATTGATCCTAGGCCGAGAGGTCATGCAACCCAGGAGGAAGAGGGGGTTTGCGTTAGAAGTATACAAAAGACCTATGCAGCCTAGACAACAAGAAAGCATGGGAAATATTGGCTGGTACAGTTTACTACTAGAGCCAAGAGAAAACTAATTGGATGTTGAAGAATCCATAGTCTATAAAACAACTTGGTTTGGAATTTTAATTCATCCAAGTATGAGTTGGGATAGTTGGATCTAGGAATTTAATGAAAGCTGAAGGTTAATATCAGCTTAGTATGTGACTAGAAATGTGAAGGAAACCAAGAGTGATTGGCTAGAAAGTGCTCAGGTCAAAACTAATCATATACAATGACTACAATGAGAACACAATAATATTCAAGAATCCAGGAAGAATTGAATACTTCTAGGATCAACAAGGAAAAGTTGTACATGGAGAAGGAAGTTGCTGCAATTTCTTTGGTAGCAAGTATGTTATGGCTCGTTGGGATGGCCAAAGGAAATAATTCTTTCATGTTGCAAGTGTTGTGATGATGTTGTTTCATATGGAAGGAAGCAACAAAAAGTTGAAGTGTTGATTATAAGTTTGATAAAAGAAGCATGAAATTTTCCATTATCATCAGCTAGTTAGGTAACATCAAATTCATTCAATGGAAGCTATGCAGGTAAGTATTTCTCTTTTGAATTTATGTTGCATAATTTCCAAAGGGAAGTTCAGGTAAGAATTTTTCTGATAGAATTTTATAATACACAATATGGTATTATTTAAATGCATTAACATGAATAAGATACCACTAGAGGTGGTAAAGTCTAGAGGACTATTATAGTTATCTAAAGATTTTATCTTTCGAATACATACACTGACATAGTAGAATGTCATGTTAATATGGTTATGGGGTAATAACCAAAGAAATAAAAGATAAGAACTTGTTATAGGAATGAATGCCAGTAAATCTAGTCATGTATGACACCAGGACATGGTTGGATATGGAAAGGTTATGAACCACACAGGTACCAAAATCTTCCTACCTTTGATTAAAACTTGGACTGCAACCTTTTTGCTAACACTAATGAACACCACAAAATTATATTTTTCATGTAGTGTTCGGGTCGAAAAGGAAGGCATCCAATTAATTGGGAAGACAATAGGAAGTGTGTGGAGAATGTGTCAAGACATTGGATGGAATCCCAACTTATGGATGGTGAGATACATGACTGAGATAAAGAGCATTATGTAATTCGATGCAAGGTGCATTGAATAAATATGCATTGAGAATTGCACTCATGCATAGTAAGTGATAGAATTTTATACTTAAATGCAATTGTTGAATGTGTTTTGTAAGTACATGCATATATATTATTGTATTGAAATAATTGTTACTAATAACTGAAATGTTGTTAACACAAAAAGTTGAGGACATTTCAGGAGTTGTTATACATTGCAACAGGAAAGTTGCAAGTCAAGTAGTCACATAAGCATTGACTACATAAAATTTCTTGTTCAAAAAAAGAAGTAATGAACTTACAGATATTAATTATGAACATGCATATGCATAGAATGATGAGTCATTCTATTTGGTTAAATTGTTTGGTAATTGTGATTGAATTGCTAGGTGAAGGCAATTCTAGGATCATTGCATAAGGTTTTGTACATATTTTAATTGAGTTATTATGTACAAGTAATACTGAAAATTTGTTGGTTGTATGCAAGATGAAGCATTATAGGAAAAATGGTATGCAGTTTGGTGCTTGTGGAAAACCACAAGGAAGGTTGCATTCATAATATGGCAACAACCAATAAGAATTGTGAAATAGAATTTCATGTTTTGGGGAAAAGTTGAATTCTCTTTGAACTAAGTTTGAGTTCCTAAATGAATTCTTTTATGTTATCTCATGATAAATGCATGTGTGTGATACAGATGACATGATATTGATTAAATATGGAATTTTGATTGCAAAGAGTAGCTCAGGGGAAGATGTTGATTGTAGACAATGGATCTTACTATGTGGATCCCTGGTGGATCTATGTATGTGTACACTTCTCCTTGGGTTTCCTTGGAGAAGGATGGAGCCTTGGAGGGAGATGTGTGGGGATAGATTCCCTGGTATGAGGCCTGAAGGGTACCTGGAGACCTCTGAGGGCAGTTAGAACTCATGGAGCCACGGTGCTTTGAGACTTCATGTCTGGCTTGTGTTGGAGCCCTGGAAGGGAAGTTGAGCAGCAGATAATTTGTTGGACAGTGAAGGTGCACACTACCTTGGGTTGTACATGCATGTGGGGAAGAGAGGTTGTTCGTTGGAGTGTTGTTGAGGTTTGGTACCTTTCCCTAGACCATGTTGATATTGATTATGGTCTATGGTTATCTTGGGAAGCCATTTCCCCAATGGAGTCATAACCCCTGCTCGGAGGTGATAGACTACTGAGATTTTATCAACAATGAGATATAAGGTTGGGTGGAACGTCGTGGATCTACAGCCATATATTGTGGGTCATTTGAAATACTAGAGAGGATGGGTCCATTAGTTTGTATGCTTGCATTGACTGCATATATGTCTATACATAATGTATTTCATGTTTCATTTATTAAGAAATATATACCTGATGTTAATCATGTCATTGATTGGAATGTGATTCAGGTGGAGCAAGAAAACACTTTTCAAGTGCATCTGGTATGCATTCTAGACCGTAAAATTAAGCAGCTTCAGAATTGAGCCATAGGGCTTGTAAAGGTCTAATGAACCTGATACGATCTTGAGGATGCAACATGGGAGAATGAAGATGTTATGTGGGCATAATACCCACATATTTTTGAATGATTTTTGAATTGTATATGTATAAACAAGTTGCACTAAGGACAATGAAAAAATAAGGGGAGGGGATTGTAAATTCCCAAGGCCGAGCCCGAGTTGTAATCATAAATTGTAACATGTTTGTAGGATGGTGAGCCAAGTGTTATAAGCTAGGAGGCTTATGTCCTTATTAGGTCGGAGATCCTATATGTTAAAGGCGAGGAGCCTGTTTTGTACATGTAAATATTCATAATATTAATATAAACAACATTGTTCCGTGTAGATTGACCATGAAGAAAGAGTATGGGGGACTAAGCTCCACTGGATTGGGAAAGGGAGGAGGCTAGGTGATTGGGGGAAAAAGGGATAAGCTTAAGAGCTTAAACCCAAAAGAATAATATATAATTATTATTCTAAAGGTTGTAAAGAGGATATTAATTTATCCTAAGTTCCTTTGGGTAGATGAACAAGTTCCAAGTGGAGAGCAACATGCTCCTGGAGAGCCAAGTTCATCTAAGACGCATGAAGATTTACGAAGGCTCACGATTTTCACCATTCTCACGATGGTCACCAGTCGCTCCTTGTTGGCCATTCAGAGGATTCTGGCCGGGGGTTTCCCCATTCACTCATGCACTGAGCAAGCACGCATCCAGAGCCATTTTCTGCCATTGTTGAATTCCTCAACCACCCTGAACCTCTACTACAAGCCTGAATTGATACTCTTGTGGCACCTGTACCCTGCAGGTCGCATGCATATTGATCTGTCATTACCGTCCCCCACGCCTAGTTGTTTTTTTTTCCATCACCATGCCCATGTGTTGAGGAGTGGGATTGAAGAAGAGGGTTGTCAGGCTCGTTGCTAACTCTCTCCAAGTGAGAGAGTGTGTTGAGGAAGTGAGTTCTCCTGGAGGGAGTCCAGTAGCAACAACAGAGCTCTGATAATTCCTTATCCAACCTGTTGTTGAAGCCCCAGAAGGGAAGTGGAGTAGTCGATGGACTGTGGAACAGTGAAGGTGTTTACTTCCTAGGGTGGGACATACATGTTGCGAATGAGAGTCTTTGAGTTGTGGGCGTAAGTGGCTCCTTGGAGGAAATCCTTCATGTTGTATTGTACAACTTCATGTTGTCTCTGCCTAGCCTAGGAATCCCTTTACTTGGGTGGAGTTTAGTCCCATCTCGGGGGTGACTCACTGCAAAGAGTGATGAGCAGCGTGGTCTATGGCTGAGAGGTTCATGGAAGGTATGCACGCAATTGGTGTACTTCAATTAAAAGATAAGTACAAATCATCTCTTCATTTACATGTGTATTTGTACATGTTATATTGATGTGTATTTCTTGTATATGTTGTTATGTTTATGGATTTTTCTTGTGATTATATTTATGGTTTTTTCCTATGAATACTGCATGTATGATTTTACTGTTATTTCTGCATTATGTTGTGTGATAGCAGAATGTAAATCATTTGTTAAATTTGTATGTGTTATTGTCACTTCCACATGAATATGTGTATGAACATAATTTTTATGTCTGGTTAAAATTCGAGCATGATAGTTTTTTTTGGAGTACCATGGTCCAACCTTGTTGTGTGCATATATATATATATATATATATATATATATATATTCGAGCATGATATTTTTTTTTGGAGTACCATGGTCAAACCTTGCTGGCCGAGGATGTTACAAATTGGTATCAGAGCGTAGTCTGGAGTAGCATGGCCTGGCATGGGTGGCCATGGACATTACAATTAGACATCTCAGAGATCACAGAACAACTGAAACCAACATAGCTCAACCCTAACTGCATGAAACAAGCACCCATTGATGAGATAATGGACACACAAGTCAAGGGCACTCGCCATCAAAGGATCCATCTTTATTAGGTTATGAAGGCAGGGAAACTCCTACACCAAGGCAAGTGGCTCACCCAGGGCCAAATCCAACAGAAGTTTCATCACCTGATGGGGGAACTCAATGCAATGGAGACCATTGCTTCCTAAGGGGGGGTGATTGATCCAAGTGGATTTTTTGGCCACCCACCTATTCCAAATAGCTCCTCTTGTCCATTTTTGTTCATCACGTTCTCTTGTACTTACTTGTAATTGTGGGTTCTACACTTCTGGGGCTATTGGAAGCCCCACACAATCTCCAAGTGGATAGTGGTGGCCTCTTGCCTAATCCAACTGACTTATTTTGTATGTTTTCATGTCAACACATCTTGTTGTACTTCTAAGGCCATTTTAGGGCCCTAAACATTGTTTTTTTGGCTAGTCATAATCAAACTGTAGACATAGTCGAAGTTTTATGGTAGAATGTGTAGTTCTCTGAAATACCTTTCCAACGAACTATCACGCGCCTAAAACGGAGGTCGTATGCAAACGTTACGACCTTGGGAAGTTGAGGTACAACTTACACCAACTTATCCATAAGGGCCCACATGACTTTTGATGTTTCACCTTCTAGGGTTAGGTTTTTGGATGTCTAGGGTTTTGGAATTCATGAGTAATATCAAAAAGGCCTCTAGAGCCTCATTGTAATCCATTATTCTCAACGGATGCACATAGCATCCACATCTCTTCTTAGAGATAACTACCACTATTCGAGCAAGTGTTTTCAGTTTTACAATTTCATCCTATTTCATTATTCAATAGAATATATTGCTCCCTGGATATCTTTGTTATTCTTCATATCTTTGTGTTTATTGTATTCAGTTTGTTAATCAGTTCATTCCTCTCCTAAACCCGGATCATTATAGCAAAACAAAAAATTAAGGCTATGATGGTGTCCAAAAGAGAGAACTCTTTGTTAAAGACAAACAAAACATTCACTAAACCAACTAACTCTTTTAAAAACACCCGTAACTACCACCTTCACCATTTATAACAATTGTACAAGATGAGTCACATCGTATCACCACATATATATATATAATTTTCTCAAGATAGTACCTCGGTTAAGTAAATATGGAGTGACATTATTTCGAATATTGTATTACCATTATAATAAGAGATATATAAATTATTAAATTTTCTTTGAAAACGTGAAAATCTTCTCATATAACCAAGGATGAATTAGCTTCACAAACTAGAATTAGATTCACAAACTAGCACTCCGTCCATTTGAGAAAGTATAATTATTTATCTCACTTTCAGTTATATTAATATGTTATTGCATTAATTTGCAAGGTTGGTTTTAATTAATCAATTTTTTAAGATAAAAGTATGATTAAATGTACTTTATTTATATATGTATTTTGGTATATTGAATCTTAATAAAAGTAGGAGATTACTTGGATTTTTTTTAAATGTTATTTTAATACTCGAAAAGAATTAAGAGAAGCATTCCAAGATCACAAAAGTTTTGATAACTTAGAAGGTTAGGAAGGTCGGTATTGTGACAAATATTTTGAAATTGAGATCTAATTTGGGTATATGCAGGGCACTCTAGGAGAAAGTTTTTTTCATCTTCAGCCCTCTTAGTGTCACAAAGGTGACAGATTCTTGGTGCTTTGGGGATTTGCCAAGGTGGAGTTTCACTATGCAACTCATGAGAATTAGTTCATATTTTATCAAATATTGATTGTCTTCTTTACCCTATTTAAAATAGAGAGATATTTATTATCTTCAAGATTAGGGTTAACCACCTCCTTATAATATATTGGTTCTATTTTATCCTTTAATTATTTATTGCACTAGAGATTATCCTTAAATTTAGCTTGTACACTATTTTTAATATCATAGATATTCTGCAAAATAACTTCTTCTTTTATTCCCCAATTATTTAGCCAATACTTGGCATCATTATGTCATCCTTACTTGAGTAGTTGACAATTTTGGCTTGAGTCTAAAGCAATTTTGGGGAGCCTCTTTGATTTTGAACCTTCATAGCTTTATAAATCCATTATAGAAACTTATTACATTAAGATTAAGCTATTTTATTTCTCAAAATGGATCTATACTTGTTTTACCACCATTGAAAGAAATCATACCAGTGACAGGAATCAAACCATTTTGTTGCCCTTTCATGTTGTCCACCATGCAGCTCACTATCACCATTTACACTGCAACTGTGCCCTTTGGCAACACGCTTTCAAAAAATCCACCGCATCTTGCCAAAAGAGAAGAAACGGGGCCTGGCACTCATCTCATCAACACCCGATTACATTTTATACCACAACAAAACAAAACAAAGAGGCGGAGGTTAGAAACGAAACATCTTAAAGATACCAAATACAATGAGAAGAACATTTTTATTACACCTCAATAATAGATTACCTAAAGTTACTCTAAAGTAAGACCGACACAGATCTTTGAAACCCTAAAACAGTCATGTAATCTGTCGTCAAACCACTGCTTAAGACTCTATGTTACAACTAAACCTTAAAACACAGTGCCGAAAAGCCATGCAATTTGAAAATCCAGCCTAATTCCGAATCAGATTCAGTTTTGGAATAGACTACCAGAAATAGAATCCCAAAATGATTGAAAGACAGAAACGGAAATCCATGATAACGTCCCATGGCTTTCCGTTGTGTTTCAATCATTTCGGATTCCATTTATGGGACCGGTAATCCATTCAAAGAATATACTTCAACGTCAATAAGATCGGAATTGCAGATTGCCGCAATTAAAGAAGGATGATTCAAATGGTCAGGATGGCCAGCCGAGGTTGCAGAGTTGCAGCTATCGACGAGAATGGATCTCTGGGGATGATCCGAACTTCAAGCAATCTGTTGCGTTGATAAAAATATATTTAAACTAGATATGCCTCCCACAAAAGAGTCTAAATTATGGAAA
Organism: Picea engelmannii; assembly: GCA_009831015.1. Classification (NCBI taxonomy): domain Eukaryota; kingdom Viridiplantae; phylum Streptophyta; class Pinopsida; order Pinales; family Pinaceae; genus Picea; species Picea engelmannii. Next base: position 376,323 of record ML781494.1, read on the forward strand.
AGTTTGTCAGTCAGAACGAATGGGCCCGTGATCCCGTGCAACTAGGTTAGGGTTGGTCGGTTTCCTCTTTCTAGTTGGGAAACAAGATGTCAGAATCGTATTCTCAGACACTATGGGAATCACACTGGTACTTCAAGAGTTGGGAACCGATCATTTCGGCAAAATGCCAATCAACTACCATAAGAGCATAGAGTTTAGATCCATTTTAATAAAGATATTAGTGAAAGTTGGGATCAAATCTTTTTATTCTTAACCTAGTTAAGAAATAGGATAAAGAAAATTTTCTTGTAATTTGATAAATGTAAAAGGGAGATTCATAGATGTGATAGACATACAATCATTTTGATAGGCATCCAATCATTTTAATGTAAAATAAGAAATATAGTTTGTATCATATTAATGTAAAATAAGAAATATTTTGAATTTGTAGGAATTTGTTTTTTAGTTTTTTTTTTTTTATATAAAAAGAAGTTTAATTCTATTTATTAGAAGAGAATTAAATTACATTTTGTAAGTGTCTTAATCACAACTCACTCATGGGTAAAGTGATTATAAAATAGAAACTTAAAGGGGTTAAGAAGTTGGTTCATGAGCAATAAAGAAATATACAATAAATGAGGTGGGAATAAAATCAATGAAGAACAAGAAACCCCTCCACCTAGAAAAAACAAGTCCAAAGAAGACCCTAAATGTCGGAAGGACCAGGTCATAGCAGCATGAAGCTCTCACATCAACATAACCATCAACAGAGAAAAAAGAAACCAAAAAAGTTGCACCCCCTCAAAAAGGACCTCAAAGTGTCAATGCATCAACATTGAACGCCCTTAGGATGGACCTCAAAGCTCTGGCGAAAATCCCCCAACTGATGTGAGGAAGAGAGAGGCAGCAACACCCTCCAAAAGGACCCCGATTTGAGCATACATCAAACCTTGAACAACCAACATCACTGGAGAAAGGAACTGTAAACATGAGTGGGAAACCCCAAAAAAAACTTGCCAATAGCAGACATCATTGAAAGCGTCCAATGAAAACCCAGATGCACAAATCTCGGAGACAAAAACTTTGAACCAGAACCATGGGTAAAAGGGCATACATTAGACCCTGACAAATTCCCCCAACCTAGAGAGGGCGATCAAAAGAAGAAAACAAATACATCTGCCAAAAGAGAGGGCCACCCACAGAGAAAATTTGCCTACAAAAGGAAAGCCTCACAAAAGAACCCCAGGCCACAAGAGTAGAAGATCTGAGAAAACAAAACCAACCCCAAATCCACACAGAAGAGAGGTTGAGCAAAGGAAATGGGGCTACACCAATCCCAAACGCAACAAAGAGAAACATGCACCGATCAACACCAAACAAACCGCAACAGAGACCCTCTGAAACCTCCCCAGGGAGATAGTGCGGCCACCAACAATCACCAAAACCTCCTCGCACAAACCCATCGCATCGGATCGGGGGTCTGAGACATGTCGAAGCCACACTAGAGAGAGACCAAGACCCCCAACAATCGTTGATACTCCTCAAGAAAAATCAAGGATTCCTTTTATAATATATTTGTTACCATATAAATAAATTGATTAAATTAAATGGTGGAAAAAACAAAAAATTATAATTTATATTAATAAAAATATTTTATAATTTGAAATTATAAAACTTATAATATTAAAATATTAGGATGTAAGTTGAAGAAATTATGTTTATATAAAAGAGGCTAAATTGAAATTGGGTAGTATTTGGTATCACATATTGGATTAAGGCTAGATATTATTAAAAAATATATGACCTCTCTTGAGGTAGCATTAAGGATGAGCACAATGGAGACTAGGTTTCTTGCACATACTATGTAAGCTAAAACCACATCTACTAGTAGATCTATGTTAACTCGTGATCTATCATGCCTCTAAAGGGAATTATACATCTCACTCATAGGAATAAGCACCAAAGGAATTACACAACTCCCTCCTAGTGAGATGTAATTCCCTTTAGATCTCCCTCATAGGAAGAAGCACCAAAGGACTTACACAACTCCCTCCTAATGAGATGTAAAAAGCACCCGTAAGTGGAATAAGAATTTTTTTACTTTCTATAACTTTTTTTTCAAAAGAAAAAAAAAACCTATATTCATGAGGGTTGGATATACATGTTCAGGTCCCCATTATAAGGACTAATTAGAGTTTTAAAAAAACCTTTATGCATTCTTCCCATAAACATTATATCTATACAAAAAAATATTTCTCCTATATCCACCTTTTTCCAAAATAAACGAGTACCCTTCTTACATCCTTTCCAAAATAAACTAAAAACACAGTACAAAAAATCTTGAATTTTCTATCCACTAACCTAGAACAAAGATTTAGAGACAAAATTCCATAGATTCCAACTATGTTTCATCAACGAATTCATAAAAATCAAAGAAACCTATAGGTAGGGATAAGGATTCATTTGAGAGTTTGTTTGCTTTCATGTTGATTTCTCTATAGATGTGTTTAAAAGAGAGACAATCAAACGATTGACATGTTTCTAGAATATCCTATAGCAATGGACCCAAACATACATTTTCCAATTTGACTTCTTAAGGGACAAATCAATAACACGCTTAGAATCTTCCATTACCTACAATTTTTTAACTCCTTTCTCCAGTGTGATAGACAACAAGGTCCTTAAAGAGATGAACTAGGCTCTATTATTGGAGCCTCTACCTAGTGCATACCAAATATGCATAAAATGGAACCTATGATTAATAAACATCATGACCCCAACCCTGTAAAAATGAGGCTTGCCTTGGCTAGCACCATCAAAGAATCCCCATAGAATTTCCATGTCCTGATCTAGCATAATTGGTATCCAAGGTTTTTTACCTTTGATGATTACCCTGGATTCCTTTAACATTTTTATGATCTAGTTTGTTGTGACCTATGGTGATATTTCCACTTCTCTAAAGATGCTACAGTTGCACGCCCACCATATATTTTTGGCCATAATACAAGGAAGATATTCTACCTATTTTATTTTCTTTTCCTCCAACCAAGGCCACATGCATGTGTCCAGTCCATGGTTCCCCCAAGTTTCCTTCTGATTGAATTATGTTGTTACATATTTCATAACCTAGACAATGTATGGACCAAAAATGAACAAATGAGCACTTGATTCCTTATTATCTTTACATAAAGGGAATCCACTGGGGCCAATATAGCCACACTTTAATCCATTTTCCCACATTAACAGTTTTTTGGTGAGGGATAGAAACTAGCTTTCATTATGGCTACATACCCTAGTTTTGTTGTGTATTCCCCTATGTCAGTATTTTTGGACAGAGTGCATCATCCTCCTCCTCCTTAGTTTGATGAAATTTGAGGCCAATTTTCCTATATAGGAGTGCCACTAAACTGCTAACGAGCCCTCCAATCCTAACTCCTCTCATGTTTTCCATCCCTGCCTTACTTTTTCATCCTAGAGAGAGAAAATTCCATCATTGTGGAGAGACCATATAAGATAATTGAAGAGATAGTATTCCTCGTCAGCACCCATCCAAGGATCCTAGCCAATTTTAACTTGTCACCCATTACCTATCTTCCATATAGTCTTTGATCCCACCAGGGGAAATGCTACTACCAACACTTTCCAAAAAATAGAATTGTTGGAGGAATTTCTAGGTCTGCCAATATGAGTCCTCGATAAACATATCCTAATAGAGCATTTCTTTGCTAGAGGTTTCCCCCTTGAAGAGGCAAGTGAACATTGTTTACTATCAATAAAGGTATTATTTTGGTGTTGTGGTTTCATCTATTGTGTTGTTTCGTTGTTATTCTCTACAATAATTTTTTTCCATATATTATAATAGATCTAGTACCTTACACTTAGCCAAACAGACTTGCAAGAGTTTATGGAACTCCATTATGCTGCTCGATTTGGATTTTATGCCCCCAAACCAAATTGGCCACATTTCCTTGAATGGCTTGAAGAGGCGAGTTGCAAATCACGATAAAACTCAAACTGGGACTCGGACGAAAGAACCAAAAATGCATTGGATATGAAACACCGAGTTTCAGTTAGTGGGTCCCCTCTATTGTCATTCCATAGACCGTAAAACCGTTTGTTGGAGTATCTTTGGCACTAGGGTTTTTCTCAATGAGGCATAGTGCAATTTCTGAAGAGGAGGTTGATTTTAAAGAACATTGTGAGGGGAATGTTTGGGTAGTGTATTCACATGGGCCTTGGTAAAACATACTTATGGGAGCTTACGAAATTTTGTTATGCTGCTTGGCTTGGATTTTATACCCCCAGACTAAATTTGCCACATGTCCCTAAATGGCTTGAGGAGTCGATTTGCAACTTGCGATAAAACTCAAACCAACACTCAGATGGATGAATTGTCAATTGTATTTGATTTGTACCATCCAGTTTCAGCTAGTGGGGCCCCTCTGTTGTCATTTTGTTGACCAAAAAACCGTTTGTTGGAGTATCTCCAGCACTAGGGTTTTTCTCAATGAGGCATATTGCAATTTTTGAAGAGGAGGTTGATTTTAAAGAAAATTGTTTGGGGAATTTCTGGGTAGTGTAGTCGTGTGGGACTTGGCCAAACAGAATTGTAGGAGCTTAAAAAACTATGTTATGCTGCCTGGTTTGGATTTTATGCCCTCGGACCAAATTGGCCACATGTCCCTGAATGACTTGAGGAGGTGAGTTTCAACTCGAAATAAAACTCAAACCGCGACTCGGACGAATGAACCGTCAGTTAAATTGGGTATGGAGAACCGGGTTTCAATTAGTGGGGCCCCTCCATTATCATTTTGTTGATCAAAAAACTGTTTTTTGGAGTATCTCCACTACTAGGGTTTTGCTCAATGAGGCATAGTGCAATTTTTGAAGAGGAGGTTGATTTTCAAGAACACGGTGTGGGGCATTTATGGGTAGTGTAGTTGTGTGAGCCTTGGACAAACAAACTTTTGGGAGCTTACGTAACTATGTTATACTACTCAGTTTGTATTTTATTCCCTCAGACCAAATTGGCCACATGTCCTTGAATGACTTGAGGAGGTGAGTTTCAACTCGCGATAAAACTCAAACCGAGATTTGGATGGATGAAACATCAGTTTCATTGGATCTGAAGCACCGGGTTTCAACCAATGGGGCCCCTTTTCTATCATTATGTCGACCATAAAACTATTTGTTGGAGTATCTCTAGCACTAGGATTTTTCTCAGTGTTTATTACATATGTTTGAAAATTTAACACCTTGTTAGGCTAGACATGGCATGGAAAGTGAAGGTATGCAAAGGCATGGAAAGTGAAGGTATGGCATGACAAGACATGGCAAGTGAAGGCATGGAAAGGCAAAGCAAGACAAGGAAAGGCATGGAAAGGAAAGGCAAGACATGGCAAGACAAGGCAAGGCATGGCAAGGAAAGGCAAGGAAAGGCATGGAAAGGAAAGGTAAGGCATGGCATGGCAAGGCATGACAATGAAAGGAAAGGAAATGCATGGTAAGGCAAGGCAAGGAAGGGCAAGGCATGGAAAGGAAAGTGAATTCAAGTGAAGGCATGGCAAGTGAAGGCAAGGCAAGTGAAGGAATGACAAGTGAAGGAAAGGAAAGGAAAGTGAAGGCTAGGAAAGGCAAGTGAAGCAAGGCAAGTGATGGTATGACAAGTGAATGTATGGCAAGGAAAGGGAAGGCATGGTAAGGCATGGCATGGAAAGGAAAGAAAAGGAAAGGAAAGTCATGGAAAGCCAAGGCAAGTGAAGGAAAAGCATGACATGACATGGAAAGGAAAGGCATGGAAATACAAGAATACCATATAAAGTGAAGGCAAGTGAACGCATGGAAAGTGAAGACAAGTGAAGGAAATTGAAGGAAAGGAAAGGCAAGTGAAGGCATGACATGACATGGCAAGGCTAGGAAAGGCATGGAAAGGAAATGAAAGTGAAGGCATGGAAAGTGAAGGTAAGGCAAGGCAAGTGAAGGCATGGAAATTAAAGGCAAGGCAAGTGAAGGCATGGAAAGTGAAGGAAAGTGAAGGCAAGTGAAGGCATGGCATTGAAATGCAAGGCAAGTCATGGGAAGGAAATGCAGGGCAAGGAAATACATGGCATGGAAATGCAAGGAATGGCATGGCATGGAGTGACAAGGCAAGTGAAGAATGACATGACAACGCAAGGAAAGGCATGGAAATACAAGAATACCCTAACAACCATAAAATTAACCCAAAATTGTTTGTTTTACATACCTATGGTCATTCAAGTAGAGCATTAGGATCACTTCTAATACTAATGGTCTCCATTAACTTCTCATGCTCAGAGTAAGGTAAGAAGTAGTGTACCTTTGATGAACTCTTACTTGGCATTGTTTGTAGTTGGATATTTGTACTAATAACCAAGTTTGTAAAGTGGTAAATGACTTGACCTGGTTTATAATCTTGAAATGCATAACCACCTTTCTTTCATGTTTTTTCATCCTATGTCATACATTCACCTTTAATAACCATCAACCCAATCGGAAATTCAATGCCTTCAGAGACTGTTACTAATCGCATGAGGGTCATATTTACCTCTAAGCATCGTGTCAGCCAATAATAATGGCCCCATTGATTATCTCTTGGGGAAACCACTGAGTATATGCTCCCTACAAAAAATGGAGTGCCAAAATGTGAGTCCACTAAATGACCAAATCATAAAACATTGATGCTAGTTATTTAAAATTTAATAGAAGGATTCAATGAACCTAGCAGTACGATATCTGAGACATGATCATAATTTGTTGAAATACTTGATTGGTCCACCTCCAACTAGGATAATTCCATAGTTATAAGTTTACCAATGGGGAGTGATACACGATCTCATCTATCAACCCAATCTGTCAATTCACAATCATCCCATTCATTACTATTACATGGTCCATAGAATAAAGAAAGTTTTCTCGTCCATATTTCAACTATTTCATTTTTTGATGTTCTAACTAAATGGAATCCATGAGTGCCTTGGATATTTTTGAATTCAGACCACTTTGATCGATCTACATTGACCACCTCCGAAAAATATTTATGTACATGTACTTTCCTATGTGATTGATCTTCACGGTCTCCTGTTCCCTCTCCCATTATTGAATAACACCATTCAACAATGGAATTTTCATCTCGAATGAGGGAAGTAGGTGTGAAATTCATTTCTTTCCTACGTAACACTCTTTTTATGCATGCACCTACTCCATAATTTTCCCATTTCTCATGCCCATAATCAAAATAGCTCCAAATGTGTGGTACCTTTAGTTTTTTTTGCAACATACACAACCATTAAAATACACGAGAATTTTTAAACTGGCATGTGCAACCATCTGACCAAATCTAATGTTGATCCATCTATATGTTCTTCTCCTTAGGGTGATTGTAGAACAAGTGAAAACAATGTTGTACATAGGTTAAGTCATGGAACCAATCATCACTTATGTAGAAGTGATACTCTTTCAATATAAATTTGTTTTGTTCATTACTATCTAGTCCATGCATATATGTGATATGGACCATTATGTTGACCTTCTCTGAGTGACAATATTGGTTTTGAATCTCATTTTGTGGTTGAAGGGTGTAGTTCTTAGAAAAATCAACCATAAATAACATAGTACCAACAAGAAATGTAACTGTGCATATTCTAAATGCTCTTCCTGCCATCGAGCCACATGGACATGATGAACATAATGTTGTGTATTTTTTACGGAGTCCTTCATGAAGTCACAAACTCGTACTTGGGAAGTAACCAATTGTATCTTTTTTTTGTTTGTGTCCCCCATCAATATCATATGTGACATATTTAAATCTTTGCAAGGTAAACTCCTTCCTCCTCAATTCATACTCATTGCTTACATCGATGCACTTGCTCCACCTGGGGCATTTCCCATCTAAGAATGTTTTTTTATAAAATGTAAAACCCTTTGGCCTTGTACACAATATGATGTGAATAAAGTCTCTAGATGACGACGATGACAATATGACTGAGCATTCCTACAAAAGGGTGTTATGAAAAACATGAAATATATATGTGTGGGTGTGTGTGTGTGTGTGGGTGTGTGTCATAATAATAACCATACTCAATGTGATATATACAAAAAAATGCGCTACGAATTACATGTTTATTTGAACATACCAAGGATTTCATTTTTGGAAAGATCTTTGGCCCAATATAAGTGCACTATGTATTGTTCTGAATCTCTCATACAATTTCATCTGTGTAATGTCAATCAATTATTTAATATGGGGTTCACGGTCCCAAAATACCTTTCTTAATTTTAGTACATCTTTTTTGTTGGAAGAAGGCCTAGTGTTCTCATGCTAGAAATCCTGAACTAGTCCCTTAACCGCTCCAATTAACTTCACGTCAAAACAAGGTAGCCTACTAGTGAAAGCCCGCAAATATTTTGGGCCACCTGTGTCGAGGCTCTTTCATCTATGAGAATACTTTCTAATGGTTTTGACATTGCATTACAAGAGGTGAGAGGTTTGTTGTAGAAAATCTTGTTTTCTTGTGATCTTGCTAACAGTTGATTGTGACAAGAGACGTTGGGCTGCATTGTGGTCTTTAGAACGAGATTTATTACCAATTATTTGAAAATCATCTACAAGGTTTCTAATAATATGATGAATTGTTTCTACACTTTTGACTATTTTAATGCCTAAAATTATCATAACAACAGTTAAACTTCTATATTTTAACAAAGATAAAAATAGTTGACATTTAGCGGCATCAAATTTTGGTTCAAGATATTTTTTAATGATTTTATAATAGTGATAACAAATAGTAAAGTTAGGTAACTTACCTTCAAGTGATACTAGACCACTTTCATTAAACTAAATGTGTTTAGGAGTTCTTCATTGCACAGTGCTCAATCTAGGTAGGGATGATGAACCCCTATTCTAACACTCTTGACCTCCCTACTATGGAGTTAACAATGTTGCAGTTCTTTCCCCTTCAATCACTGGAGGATCAACTATGGGAGGAGTGTGGAAATGGGATTGACTAGTTTCTAGAACATTTGACCATCCAACAAGAGATTGCACCACATAAACTTCTTCACCACAATGTTGTACACCAATTGCTTCTCTAATTTCATCCATTGTATAATCACCTCCAAGAAAATCCTCAATCATCTGGTCATCCACAACAAGTTGCATTGAAGAGATAATGGATGGATTTCTCTCTAATGAACTCTTACGCTTTGAATCTGGTGACGGAGGAGAAACAATACAGGGCATTTATTCCGCTAGAAATTGGATTTCCCTCTTCTGAAATCCTATGCTTTGACATATGTAAGTTTTCCTTTTCTCTTTCTTCTTCTTCCTTTTCGATCAATTTCTATTTTCTCGTGGACTTTATTTCTCAAATCCGTCATTTCCCCATGTTTAAAGAGAAAAATTGGCTTCCAAACACCCCACCACAAATTTTTATTTATATTATGTAACAAGGCACAACCAAGTTGAGAAATTTTTCTTTGTATTACAAAAGAAGACACAACTAGTAATTCCAATTCCAATTCCAATTACACTTGGTCAAATTTGTCTTCCAATTCCAAGAAGACACAATAAGATACACACAACAATTCCAATTGCACTTGGACAAATTTTTCTTCCAATTCCAATAAGACACAATAATATACAAACACAATTCCAATTGCACTTGGACAAATTTGTCTTCCAAAGTTTCCTACAATGGTCTGGCAATAGCACAAAACTCTCTATGAATAAAACAAGAAGACTAAAATAAGAAAAATGTGTATGTGCATGCTATTTTTGTGAGAATATGTCACGGATTGTTTGTCGACCTTGAGATAAATGAGGTAGTGGAGTGTGCTTGGCACCAAAATATTCCCATCAAGAACATGCATGCGTTCCTAGAATGCATGTGCACTAAAGCATGTGCACGTTCTAGGAACGTGTGTGTAATCCTACCGAGAATAAACGACTAACAACTACAATTCAATCAATTCACAAGAGAGCATGCGCGCTCTTAATGCAATGAATATAGCATTTATTATAGAACAAACATTTTTATGAATAAATATGTATAGGGGTATGGGGAAAACTAAGGCCTAATGGGTTAGGATTGAAAGTGTTTTCAAGGATAGAACAATGGTTAGAGCATCAATATGTGGGTGATGTGGGTGCAAGGGTTGTACAAAAGGTATACACATACTGCACTCAGGGCTCGATTGTAGAGGGGGTTAAGGGTTGAGTATAATTTATTCATATGCTTAGATGGAGATAGGGGGTCTAGGTCATGGTCTACGTCAAGCTCTAGGTCATCGTCTAAATCTAGCTCAAGCTCTATGTGATGGTTTAGATCATGGTATATGGAAATCTCTATGTCATCGTCTAAATCTATCTCTAGCTCTGTGTCATCGTATAGGTCTATGTCATGGTCTACTTCATGGTCATCTACTAGGTATAGGTCATGCTCCAGGTCTTTCCATGTCTAGTTCTTGTTATTTCTAGGTTTAGGTCTAGGTTTTGACATGTCTAGGTCAATGCCATTTCTTTCCTTGTGATGCAAGGAGGGGGGCTATAGAGAGAGGAATAAAGAGAGTGTGAGAGGGGGAGAGGGGAAAAAAAGAGAGTGAGGGATAGGGAGACAGAGGGGGGGGCGGGTAGAGAGTGAGAGAGTGAGAGGAAGGGGGTTTAGATAGATGAAAAGAGAGAAATGTGGGGAGGGTAGGGGAGAAATATGGATGAGAATATAAGGAGTGAGAGAGAGAGGGTTAGATGCAAGAGGTAAAGAGAGAATGGGGTACAAATGGATTGTTTGAGAGTGTGACATGGGAATAGGAAGGGGGGAGAGAGACAGAGAGATAGTGGGAGGGAGGGACAAAGGGGAAGAGGAAGGGGGGGAGAGATAAAGAGAGAGAGGAGGAGACTTGGAAAGGGGGGAGGGGAGGAGGGAGAGAAATAGATGTATGGAGAGAGAGGGAGAGAAATAGATGTATGGAGAGAGAGGGAGAGAGTTTAAGAGGGGGGATATAAATAGGGATTCAAAGATTGATTGTGAATTAGGAATATTTAATCCACTAACTAGGGGAAAAGAGAAGGAGGTAGGGAGGGAGAGAGAAAGAGAGTTAAAGAGAGAGTGATACTGAGACTAACAACAAGGAGAGAGAGAAATAGGTGGTAGATGTAGGAGAAAAAGAAATGAGAGGTAGTGGAAGGGAGGGGGGTAGAGAGAGAATGTGTGAATGTGAGAAGGGGCGAAGAGTAATAAAGAGAAGGGGGTTGGAAAATGAGTGTTTGAGTGCACGAGAGGGAGGGAGATGTATAAAAAGCGAGTAGGTAGAGAGAGAGAGAGAGAGAGGAAGGGGAGAGAGATAGTAGGGAGGGGTATATGTATGAGAGAGAGAGAGGAGAGATAATGGG
>ML781494.1:400806-416130 GCA_009831015.1 Picea engelmannii
CACTCCGTTAAGAAATGATTGTAAAATCTACACAGTTTTTATTACAATAAAAAATGTTTGTACAATTTATAATTTCTAAGTACTTATATTTAAAAGAATATAGTGTTCTTTTTATCTCTCAATATACTTAGTTCTCTTTTGTTATTTTTTTTTTATTTTTTTTTTGACAGAAACCATTAGAGGAGATTTGTATTAATAACAGTGGACATGCCACTGGGTTTCAATACATCGATAGAGAGTTGCTTGTAAACTTGAAAGCATAAACCTAAAGGTCCTAACTCTCAGCGAGCCTGAACGGCTTCGCGTTATTACTTCACTTCTAGGGTGGGTGTTTTTTTTCCTCTTTGACATTGTTTGCCATTCATTGCTCTGGCCCATAACTTGGCCTTCCGTCGGGCCTAAAGCGTCTTCCATATCAGCTAAGTCTGTCCAGCTTGAGGCCGAGAGATCTTGCTAGCTGGGCAACTGGGGAGAGTCTTCTGCTTCCCCCTTAGAAGGGGGTTTGAATTCGTCTTCAGCTTCTGCCTCTTATGCTGCTTCAAGGGTCTTACTTTCAAAATGCAGTTCCGCTGGTACCCCCTTCCACCAGGTGGGCTTGGATGGCCTTTTTTTCCCCGATGGTTTTCCACATTTACGGCCTAAGTGCCCCATTTCGAAGTAGTTCCTACACCTGAAGCTGAGATTCTCATAGTCGATTTTTTGGGTCCTTGAGTAGTCCTTGCCTTGAAGAATAATTTCAGCTGGGAAACCTTTGGAGAAATCCATTTCCACACAGATTCGGGCAAAGGTGGAGCGGGCTGGCTTGGAGTTCGGACTTCTGCAGAGGAACTTGCTGAGTCCATTGCCAATTGAGTGAAGAGTTTCATCTCCCCAGAAATGCAGGGGAAAATACGGAAGTCTCACCCAGACTGGGGCTGAAGAGATACAATCTGTGGAGGGGTCGAAGGCAGGGGTCCATAGTTTCATGGGCAGGCCTGCTCTGCCCCAGAACCATGGCTCGGAGTTAAACACTTTATCTCTGTTACTTGTAGAGTCAAAAACTACTACAAAAAATCTTAAATCTGGAAGAGAGGGCCAAAATCCATTGAATCTGCAAACTAGAGCATGTTTGTTGTAATGGCGAGCAGTTCTCTTTTGTTATTACACTAAGAAAGAAAATAATACTTAGTTATTTTTTATTTTTAAAATATGTTTAATCTTTTAAATCAAGAAGTTTGGAAAATAAAAATAAAAAAATCTTGAAAGAAATACAAGAATAGAGTTTATACATAGTAAAGATAATGCACATTTATATTTATTTATTAAACTATTATGTTCATGGGTTTCATTTCAAAATAGCTTGCTCAAGTATATATAAGATTGCATCTTGAATAGTATATATTACAACAAGTAAAAGAAATAATACTTTTTATTCTAAACTAAATGTTGGCACAGGGGAAAACCTAGGATTCAACGCTTCAACAGCGCACCAACAAAACCCTAACTATCGGTCCTTTCGGCAACACCTAAGAAGCAGATGAAGTTTCACCCAAGGTAGAGGCAAGGAGGGTTGTAGGATTCAAATGTATACAACCTAGCTGGGACACATATCTGTGATTACAATACTTAACATAGCACTTAGCAATTAATACTTATTAGTCTTTATCCATTTATCCACATCTCACGTAAAACCCTAATTACAGAACAACTCAGTATTCAACAAGATCTAAGCATATCCAACCATTTAGCACATAGAAAAAAAATCAGATCTAGCATTCATTCCTATCAATAAAAACTAAGATAATCCATCATATGTATCTAACATATATAAAGATTCAATACTAAGCATAAATCATATCACTAACACAAAGCAATCACAACACAAGATATATGTCTTCTTTATTATCTTCTTTCAATCTTCTTACATCCATAAAACCCACTCCGCATAGGACAAGAGATCTGCACGCACCTCGTCAAAAGCCTTCTCTTACACACTCACCACACAAGCTCCTTACACTTGCACGTAGCTCTGCAAGTCTTAACACATAGTATGCACAAAGCCTTTAGCTTCTTACACTTGCACTTAGCTCTGCAAGTCTTAACACATAGTATGCACAAAGCCTTTAGATCCGGACTAAGTCGATTCTACTAGGTCTCCTCCTTCTTATATCGCCTAGATATCTATTTATACATTACAAATGAGGCCTAAACATGGGTAAACCCATGGGCCGACATCCCATGCCCGTTACATAAACCCTAATTCCCAAAAATCCAGCAAAAGGGTGACTGCTTCTCGTTCTATTGTCGAAGTCCCAAAAATGGTCATTTAAAACCATAATGATAGATGCAGAATTCATAACCACACACCATTCCAACCATATTGCAAAGAAAAATTATATATATAATCATAATAAAGATTTGGGTTTCACGATAATACAATGAAGTATTATTTGAAAACTTTGCATGTTAATTAAAATAAAACAAGGCGTGTCTTTAATATTGACAGAGAATATGTATGGTCTTGAGTGGCTATGTATGAGCGAGTCGCTATGATACAGACTCGGTAGAGTCAAAACCATTCATAGTATTAACAAGGAAACGACACTAACATATATAAAACTTATCTTGACATAGATTGGAACTGTAGGATTTAAATCAAAGATTATATAAGTGTAGAGAATAATAATTGGAGAGCTGTCCTAAAACCCTAGACGGGAAACTTTCTTTACATGGAGAACAAACTTAACACCATGGAAAAATAATCCAAATGTATATTGGTGAGTTACTCTCTCACTCAGACCTGGAAGCTTGTTAATGGTATTCACCTTAGCGTTACAATGCGCTAATTCTCTTAGCATCGTGCTCAAAGAAAGGAGCCAAAACCTAGCAAAGACACAAACATCTCGAACTCGTTAAGTAAGCTAGGGTACCTAGTTATTTTTCTGCGTGCCAAAACAAAAGGGTTCACGCTCCAAAAGGCGTCAACCGCCCTGTATACAAATCATTTAAAAGTTTAGTAATATTTGAATAGAATATGAACTGTGAAATAGTGTGCAAGTGAAAACTCGGAGGCCGAGAAAATATGAATTCTACCTTGTAAACATGTAGACGAATTCACAGTCTGGTTATGAGCTTTCCATTCGACCCAAAACTTGTTGTCTCCTATGAAAAATGGCATAATGATGAATCATTTATACGTTTAATGGAAACCAAAATGCATTGTTGTGGAGGAAACCAGTTTCTGTGAGAAATAAATGATTGTACCTTTGTGAATCGACGATGAATATAACTGAATGGTTGCCAAGATGCCATCCAAAATCCATAAGACACCTGTTACAAAAACACAATTTGAATCAAATTGTTAGACAACGGAACTAGATAGAAAAATGAAAACCTATAAGATAAAACCTAATAACTATTGAAGCATTGGAACAAATTGCTTCCTTGAAACTTGGGTTCATTCCAACTTAAGAACAAAAGCTCTATAACTATAAGAGCATAATGAGTAAACCCTCAACTGGATAGAGGATGGAGCCAATGGCTCTATGTTCAAACCCTTTTCGAACTGATGCATTGAACAAGGGTTAGAGAAAGGTCTAAGCTTCCCATGCGTTAATAAAATTATGATGGTACTGTCAAATGAAACAACTCAAAAATTAATGGCACTCAGCCTGGACGAGATCTCATGTATTTGTTATCTGGAACTTGCATTAATGACAACTCGTATTAAATGTCAGTTAAACTAGAAGTTAACTTTGTATTGGTAAGGAGTAATTAAATGTCAGTTAAACTAGAAGTTAACTTTGTATTGGTAAGGAGTAATTAATTCGTGGAAGAGATGACTACGATTAGTCACAAGTGGCCATTGCATGGCATTCAAACTATTCTGTAAAAACCTAAAGGCAAGGTCAAGAGCCCTGGGGATCGGAAATCGTATTTAATAAGGTTGTATTCATAGTGTGGGTTTGTTAAACGACTACATTTGTATTAACAAGGGGTCGTGGATTTAATCCATCATTTTTCCATACTATGTTAATGAATTTGTACTCATAATGTATGGTTATGTAAAATGTTGGAATGTGGATTCAATCTACTATTATTCTATGCTATAGTAACATAGTCAAAGTATTGAATGTATATAAGCAAATATATGTATATAAAGTATATATATTAGCCACTAATGTTTTAAGCATTAGGTGTGTAATAACCATTAACGTTGAAACATAGGTATGAATGAGATGGTTCAAGAATTTAAAAGCAATATCCAATATTAAATCATTGAGTGAATTGAAAACCATTGCAGAGTCATTTAGTGAAAAACAGATGGAGTATTATATTAATACTTGGTAAGTAAAATCCACATTTAATAAGGCAAGTTATAACTATTTCAACAATAAAGAGGACAATGTCATTTTTATATCTATGAAGAGAATATATTTCATGTGTTGGGGTCGTCCAATGCAAGTACCTTGAATGAGTACCCTTTCATGGTAACACTAGGAAGAATGGATAAAAAAACATTAGATGTCCATATGCAAAAAGTATTAAGACAAAAGTTAAATAAGAAATATTTTGATTATAATTATACTAATTTATTGTTGACGATGAAAATTAAAAAAAAAAATGGATGGATAGAGTCGTTACATTGATGTAGGGTTGAGATCACTACGAACCATTATACAAGACTTAAGGAATACTAGATATCCCTCAGAGATTTCAATAGCCCCGTCCCTAGATACCATTGTTACTTCTATTGCAAATGCCCAAGGCTAGTTAACACACATTTCTGATTATAGGGTCAGAATGTTTGACTATTTTAGGATGGGTCTAAATAAAAATCATGTCTAAGACCTCAACATTTCAAAACAATATTTGATGAAATTTTCTATTGAACCAAGAACTGAAACACAACCTCCAGTCACAAAGAAATTCATTTTCATGAACCGGTGCACCTACCAACCATTTGTAGACAATTGGATGGATAGGTGGTTAATAGTATTTGAAAAAAATCCCTACAATAATAGGGAGGTTCCTTTGTATTTCCTTATGAAACTGTGGGTTGAGTTTGTTTTAGGTCACCGTGTCAACTACTTTGACATTGGTGAATTCTAGGGGGTGGGTCATGGGTCCACATAGGATTGAAAAAATGTTAGGAATAACACATTATTGGTTCCTCATCCTCCTAGGTGGAGGCCTAACCTACCTACCCAACATCCTCCCATGGATACCAAAAAACATCAACCAAACCTAGTCATCCATATCCACCTTGACCTGTAGCCTGGTGTAGCATAGCACATTCATAGAATTATCCCACCAAGAGGGACCTTCAAGTGATGTTGGGGGAGGGGTTGGGACTTGAGTCCCTGCAGTAGAGTCTAGCCAAGAGAGGCCACATCGACACACTAGATATTTCCATCCTATTTCATGTGACCCTCACAGATGCTTGAGTTGTGGGAAGACTTTTAATGGGGAATTGGAGGCCATTGGACACAAAATTTTCATGGAGGAGGTTAGTGTATTGATCATATGTCTTCTTCCTTGATTATATATATAAACTACATTCGGACGGTAGACCCTCAACACCTATAGATGCATCAATGTGAGTTTCCACCATTGTTGTAGCAATAGTAGTAGCTTTCTCATTCGGTGTATCACACACACATGTATGGTGGAACATTATTTATCCTTGCAATCATGATGTAATTGCATGCAAGTTTATGGATTTGTAGAAGCTCCAATCCTTTTTGGGTACACATTCAACACAATTTATGTCATTTTAAAATACAATTTATGACAATTTGTAGGGTACACATTAAAATACAATTTATGTTGTATTAAAATGTTGAAATTTGATCGAGTTCTTCCCCTTGGAAATTGATACCATGTGGATAGTGAAAATTGAGACTATAAGGTTTATATTTAAATACACTTCCATTTGTATTTGGGTAATACACCCAAGCTATTACATTTTTATCTCTCATCGACATGTTATCCATTGAATCCATGTGTCATTATCTTGATCTGCCACCCATTTCTTGAGTCTCCCCTTGTCCTCCATGTGGCATAATTCCATGTCATCCTTCAAGCTTGTTAGTCTACCTATTCAGGGTAGCATAAGGACTACATAAAATAGCATGATCCACCACATATCTCTTGAGTCTCCCCTTGTCCTCCATGTGGCCTAATTCCATGTCATCCCTCAATCTTGTTAGTGTACCTATTCATGGTAGCATAAGGACTACATAAAATTTTCATACCAATAAGGGTGCACCATTATGGGACCTTTGGTTTCAAATTAATAACATGTTCCATTCCCCTCATGGATGGATGTTTTCATGTGTGTAACATCTTCTAGAAGACTATATATTATACTTTCGAAGGTAGAGAGGCCTTCAACATAAGTTTGTTGAGAAAGGATTTCCATCCACATAGTATGAGTAATTCATGAATTAAAATGGTCCTTCCTTAAAAAAAAAATCAAATGTTTTAAGTACATGTTCTAGATGTTTTTGGTTCATGTGTATATGTTGCAAAATTAATGCTAAATTGATCTTGCTTAACCAAGTATGGACTTCCACTTTGTTTCAATAGTTATATTGTGGGTATAATTGTGGCCTTGGTTTAATGTTTATATGTTCCTCTTCCCCCCTAAAATATTTGGTCGCAAAATGAAGAATCATGGCACATTGGTCATTTTCCTTGCACCAAGTACCTCATTTCTTCTACAAACTTCATGAAAAATTCATCCAACTCTTCCTTAGTCGCATAATACCAGGATCTATTCCTCAACATATTTTTTTAATTTTAATGTTTCTTTTTTAAAAGAACACAACAAGATCAAAAAATGTTTGAAGCTATGATACCGACTTGTAGTGTTTCTCAAAATAGAATAATTATTGAAACTATGGAAATAAATAAAATATAAATAAATATTAAGAGGTAAAGGAAAGGAAAAATGAGGGCATTTGCACACCCAAGGGTGTCTTTCACCTACAAATTTGAGTAATTTAAGAAGATGTCTCCAATAAATGCCATAAACTAGTTAGTTATATTGATAAAATGATAAGAGAGATACATATGAGAGGGCAGAAGCCTTTATTTATAATAATAATGATGCAAAAAACCTAACTTAATAATGATTTCACTAATTAAGTCATTAGGCACTTATTATATTAAAGAATTATTTTTACAAATATAACATATGAAATCATTTAAGCATATACATAAAATAAATCATGTACATAGAGTGTAATATGTACTAAGGATATTTTGGATAGGTACACAAAACTATTCTTATTTAGGTGTTAAAGTTTTATTTCTCTCGTGCATGTTTATAGTTCTATTTAGTTACAAGGATGGTCTCCCTCCTCACTCGCTAGGTTATTATAGTTTTTTATTTGACACTTCCATTGAATCCATGTGTCATTATCTTGATATTCCACCTATGTCTTAAGTCTCCCATTGCCCTCCATGTAACCTAATGCCATGTCATACTTAGATCCTATTAGTATACCTATCCAATTCTTCACATGGAGTAGCCTCGAGATGAGTCTTGGATGAGCCCAAAAATTCCTTGAAAATTAAGTTCATAGATATAATGTTTTTTGGTCTTCCATTGTGTTCCTCCCTGAGTATTATGGAAACAATCTTCTCCTTGTAAATCTATACAGTAAATACTACATTGATATATTGTAAATGGAATGATTTCCTTTCCCATATTATATTGATATTTTAAATTGGGAAGTGGTTTAAAAATTACCAAACAAAACTAATGTTCTCATAGACCTTGTGAATGAAAGTGAATGTATAATGATAGAAATTTTTATATTTAAACTTAATGTATAATGATAGAATTTTTACATATAACTTATTAAGATCATTCCATGTTAAAATTGTGGTAGGGTGGTAGTGGACTGACATCCAAAACCTCATATCATATGTACTTTGGTTATATCATATGTACTTTGGTTCAAATGGACTGATGTTGAACAATTTTACTTCACTTGTAAATTTAAATTGTAATGTAACTTGTAAATATAAATTGTAATGTAAATTACAGGTTGGATTCACAAAATTCAAGTATTTGGTAGTTTTATGTTGGCTCTACAATGACCACAGCTCTAGTTTTATGTTCATATATTTTTCTCATGGTAGATCGAAACTTCACTCGAAGCCTTTGATGTTACACTTCTTGTTCTCATTTCACAATTTCAATTTCACCTCGTTTAGGTCGATTTGCGAGTGGTTTTATATTTATTTTTTTTAGCTAGGCCAACAAATTTTGCATGGTTTTCATATCATGAATTATTTTCTCCTTTTGGATAACCCGTGGTTGATTTCCAATGAAAGGAATGAAGTCATGTGTGGTTTGTGAGAGTGTTATATAAATTCAAGGGTTAATTAATCATAACAATAAATTTACTAAATTTATTAGTAAAGGAAAAAAATGAAAAATAAATGTATTTACTAATTAATGAAATGAGTATTAATTTATCAATTTACTAGTTTTATATATTAGTCAATGGATGTAGCAACAGTGTCTTATCATCTATATAAAATATCTCATACTAATTGGGCATTGTTTGGGCGTTGAACTAATTATGATTCCTGGTTTGGGTATTAATATGGTATTTATTTATGGATTGATATGAAATGAAAACTACTATAAGCCATGCATTCTAAGGTGATGCAAAAATTATTTGTTGATGTTCTGCACATTAGTTATATTGTTTAGATCTAGGGCTTGTGTTGTTTGTGTATGTCAAAAAATTTCATGGGATTTGATTAATGATCATTTGTTGGTGTTTAGTGGACCTTAGAATTAACCTTCTCATGAATCGATCAAAAATATGTATTAATCTCTAGTTTTGTATATTACATTTGGGACAAATTCACCGAATTTTAGTATTTTTGGCACAATCTTAGACTATGTTTGTGTTTAGTCATGTCTAGTTATGAATTTGTATCACCAAGGATCTATGATAGCCAAAAATTACAAGGTTATTAAGGTCCAAGTTCCCTATCTATATATAATCTCACATATTTGAAATGATGTTGGCTGAGTGTTGATGGTCTTCTGAATATATAACTAGTATTCATAGAAATTGTGAATAACTATGTCAAATTTGTTTTTTTCTAACAGTGGTATCTTATTTTTCCAACAAAATATAAGGTATATGTTTTTTGTTTGTAGAGAACCCATTTTTCTTTTTCCGTGAATTTTTTTGGAAATTTATAATATTAATTTTATACTTTTTAAAAATTATCAAAGTCAACATATCCCTAAAATTACAATGTCTTTTGTTCATGCAAGCTAAGAGGGTCTTAACATGATCAAAACAATTTATTTATTTTAGATAATAGATATGTATCTCCTCCAGTGCCACATATAACTCATTCTAGAAATGGTTAAGCCAACAAAAAGTTATAGTGGAAATAAGAGAGGTATGTATTCTAGGATTTTGACATATGTCAAGACAAAAAATAGATTAAAAATAATAAACTTTATTAATTTAAAAAAAAAAAAATTGTATATTTGGAATCTACACAACCAAATCTATCTGTGTTTGTAGTTTCGTCAATAAATTAATTGTGTATCCTATAGAAAAATAACGTCAAAAATAGAGATATGGAGAGGAATTAATAAAAATGGAGATTTTTATGTATTTGCAGACTGAACCACTAGGTTTTTCATCCAGAACCTAAATATGAGGCAACCAACTTAGCACACATGTTCTTTAGGAACATGCGCTCATTCCTAAAACATGTGTGTGTTATTAGAAATAGGAACGTGTGCCCATTCTTGTTAACACAAATAAATTATCTCTCTCTCTCTCCCCCTTTTTCATCCTGAACCTAAATATGAGGCAACCAACTTAGAAAACATGTTCTTTAGGAACATGCGCTCATTCCTAAAACATGTGTGTGTTATTATCAATAGGAACACGTGCCCATTCATGTTAACACAAATAAATTATCTCTCTCTCCCCCCCCCCATCTTCCCCCTGTTGAGATTTTATGTAATTTCGGAAGTTATTTCTAAATGTAATTGTATTGGTTATTCTTAAGTGTAATTGTGAAAGAGTTTATTGATAAGTCATGTATTTTAGGTCTTTTAGATTATAAATAGAGGTTATATCAAGTCATTTTGATCACTCATTGAATATAAGTACAAGAGAGTAATACGCACTTATCTAGGAGGCTATTCTTGGTTTGTGTCTGGGTCTCTTTGGTCTTCATTTAGTGAAAGATCATTGTATGACATTGTACATGTTGGAGGAATATATACTGAGGAAAGTTTGCAGGGTTTTCTCCCCCTTGAGGTTTTCCCTAAGGATATATCTTATTGTTCTGTGGATATCTATCTTTCAGTTGTGATCCTTTTGCATATTAAATAATAATAAAATAATATAATACTTTAACTATTGGGAAAAAAAAAAACATAGTATCAGAGCAGGCCTGAAAAATAAGATTTTTCCACGGATTTTTGGAAGTGTTTTGGAAAAATAAATTCATTTTCCCAAGAAGGATGCCTACCAAAAAAAAAATTGACGAGAAGCTGGAAGGAGCCGAAAAATTCAAAGCATGGAAGTATAGAGTAGGCCTCCTTCTGGAAGAACGTGATTTAGAAAGATTTTTTGAGGAGGAAGTTCCATAACCAGAGGAAGATGAGGCCAAGGAAAAGCATAAAAAGAACCAGGCCATGGCTAAGAGGATTATTGTAGACTCAATCAAGGATCATCTAATCCATCATGTTTCTCCATTAAAATCTCTGAAGAAGATGATGGATGAATTGACTCATATATTTGAAGGAAAAAACATCAACAAAAGGATGACATTGAAGACCCAGATGAAGAATGTGAAGCTTCAAGATTCAGAATCCATTCACTCTTAATTCTCGAGAGTGAACCTGATCAAGGAACAGATTGAAGCTATTGGAGACACTGTTGATGAATCGTAAATGGTTATGACCACCTTGAATGATCTCCCAATGTCATGTGATTAATTCATTCAAGGAATATGTTCAAGGAGGAATTTATTCAAGTTTAGAAAATTATGGGAAGATTGCACTCAAGAGGAAGCAAGGTTGGCAGCAAGAGAAGAGAAATTGAGGGATGATGATCAAGATTTAACTTCTCATACAAGGAAAGGAAAGAGAAAGAAAGAACCCTCATCCCCAAAGAAACCTCAAAAGTTGAAGAAGAATCAAAGAGACCATTCAAATGTGATGTGTTTCTATTGCGAAAAAATGGGACACATTGTAAAAAAAAATCCCCTTATTCATAAACTAAAATAAAATTTCCCCTTATGTCGTTGAATATGATAAACAACCGAAGAAAATTTCAAGAGAATATGATTCAAGTAATGATGACTATGCCCTAATATCATCTCTCACAGGAACAATCACCCCTGGAAATGATACTTGGTTGGTGGATAATAGTGTTTCTAAGCAGATGGCAGGGTATAAAGGCTCTCTGTAAAACTTAATTCAAAAAGACTTACCTCATAATGTGAAGTTGGGTGATGATTATCAGTATCCGATCAAAGGAGTAGGAGAGGCCTCCTACAAACTAGATTTCAGGAAGGCAATGAGGATGAAGGACATGCTTTATGTACCAAGTTTGAAGAAGAACCTTCTCTCAATTTCATCTTTGGATGAGAAGGGTTTCATGGCTACATTTGTATATAGAGAAATTCTCATGTGGCCAAAAGGAAAGACGTTTGATGATGCAATTGTTATCAGTGTCCAAGAAGGAGGACTATATAAATTAAAAGGACACTCAAATTCAGTATTGATTCACAACACTGTGAATTCAAGTGAGCTATGGCATAGGATATTTTCCCACCTACACTACAGAGATTTACCAATCGTGAGAAACATGGTAACATGACTACCAGATATTCAGGTGAATCCAGATGGTGTGTGCAAATGTTTTGCACAAGGAAAGAATGTGAAGAACCCATTTCCAAGAAGTGATAGCAGAGCCAAAGGAGTCTTGGATATTGTACACTCAGATGTATGCAGACCGATGTCAGCACCATCGCTTAGTGGGTACACATATTATGTATATTTTATTGATGATTACTCACACAAAACTTGGGTTTACTTCTTGAAGAGAAATAATCAGACGATTATAGAAGTAGTGAAGGCCATGATCCATGATCAAGATTTACCTATGTATATATGGGAAGAAGTTTCGATGAAAGATGTGTACATACAGAATATAAGTCCCCATCGATTTCTTTAAAACAAGACACCGGAGGAAATGTTTTCAGGAGATAAGCCAGAGGTCAACCACCTGAGGATATTTGGTTATCCTGTATATGTGCATGTCCCCAAGGACAAGAGAACAAAGTTGGACCCATATGGAAAGAAAGGTATATTTGTTGGGTATAGTGACACATCAAAGGCCTACAGAGTATACATTCTCGGTCACCAGAAGATCAATATTAGTAGGGATGTAACCTTCGATGAGGATGTATCTTTTCACAAATCAAAGTAGGGTCGTGCAGAGGAATCTCATGACGAAGAGAATGGAGTTCCTAGAGCCCCAGAAACAAGAGAAATGGAAGCATAGGAATCCATTCCTTAGGATCATGATATGGCCAAACCACATAGGCCTGTGGAGAATCCTACACAAAAGAGAATACCAACTTGGGAACAAAAGGCCATCAAATATGCAAAGAGATATGGTGCCCAGGATGAATCATATAGGAAAGTCAAGAAACCAAAATTGTATCCTGACTATGTGGAATTATTGTGTGATATCATTGATGTAGAGCCTACCAGCTATGAAGAAGTTGTAGGAAAGAAAGAATGGAAGGATTCCATGGTTTAGGAATACCAATCAATAGTGAAGAATGATGTGTGGGATGTGGTTCCCAGACCCAAGGAAAAATCAATTGTGAGCTCCAAGTAGATATTCAAGACGAAGCATGATGTAGATGGAAGCATTGAGAAATACAAGGCTAGATTTGTAGCACGAGGATTTTCTCAGAAGGAATGAATTGACTACGAGGATAATTTTTCTCCTATGGAAAGATATACTTCAATAAGGGTTGTTCTTTCAATAGCTATTGTGATGAAATGGAAGGTTCATCAGATGGACGTGAAGACGACATTTTTTAATGGGGTAATAGAGGAAGAGGTTTACATGGAAAAACCACAAGGATTCGAGACACATGATAGGGAGACGCATGTGTGTAGGTTAAAGAAGGAATTATATGGATTGAAGTAGGCACTGAGAGCATGGTATGGTCAGATTGATGGTTTTCTGATGAGCTTGGGATTTACCAAGAGCAGTGCAGATATTAACCTTTACTTCAAGGTTGAGGGTGATGGACCAATGATATTACTACTATATGTGGATGACTTGTTCTTGATAGGACTGGAGAAGCTCATGATTTATTGTAAGAGAAAAATCGTTGCATAGTTCAAAATGAAATACCTAGGTTTGATGCACTACTTTCTAGGTCTAGAGGTATGGCAGAGGAAGAATGAGATCTTCCTAAATCAGGGAAAATATGTTGTGGAGATCCTGAAGCGGTTTGGGATGTTGGATTGTAAATCGATGGCTACACCAATGGCATCAAATATGAAGTTGTTGGATGATACGATTTCAGAGTTTGTGGATGCTACATTATATAGGAAGATGATTAGATCATTGATGTATTTGAAAAATACATGACTAGATATATGTTTTTTTGTGAACACCCTGGGTCAGTACATGGTTGACCCCAAACGTATTCACCTAATTGAAGGAAAACATGTGATGAGGTACCTTAAAGGTACAGTGGATTATGGGCTCATGTATGTTGTACATAGTGAGATTAGTCTACTTTGATATTTGGACTCAGATTGGGCCGATAGTGTTGCAAACCAGAAAAGTACATTAGGATGTTTCTTCACTTTGAGATACAGTATGATTTCATGGATCAGTAAGAAGCAGTCATGTGTAGCACTCAGTACAATTGAGGAAGAGCATGTGACAACATGTGCATCAAGTAGTGAAGTAG
This sequence comes from Picea engelmannii, assembly GCA_009831015.1. Classification (NCBI taxonomy): domain Eukaryota; kingdom Viridiplantae; phylum Streptophyta; class Pinopsida; order Pinales; family Pinaceae; genus Picea; species Picea engelmannii. The sequence continues at coordinate 414,802 of ML781494.1, forward strand.
TGTGGCTTCATAAATTACTGACTAAATTATTAGATATTGCAATGGAGGCGACCTGTATCTTGTGCAATAACCAGAGTTGTATAAAGTTGTCAGAGAACCCAGTGTTTCATGACAGGTCGAAGCATAACGAAATAAGGTATGACTATATCAGGGATATGGTGCATAACGGATTAGTGAGGCTCCAATATGTGGATATCGATGAGCAGTTTGTGGATGTGCTATCAAATCCATTGTCAAGAATGAAGTTCAAGTACTTCAGGGACAAGCTCGGTGGAGTCCCTCTTCAAAGGGAGTGATGGCTTCATATGTTATCGCAGGGTAGTGGATGTCATGATGATATGTTTTAGATATTGTATAGCTACCCACTGGCCCTGGATGCATGCTAAAGAGATGAGGTACATATGTTATCACAAGGTATTGGATGTCATGCATAAGATATCTGATATTTCTGCAGGAAACTGGATAGTCTCATGATGACATGTTGTATCTATTGGAGAGCTACCCACCGGCCCTGGATGCATGTTGTAAAGTCACTATGGATTTCCTGTGATGTATAGATTTGTGTGTCCGATAGTCAATGGTCATGATATCGTGTGGATGGAGACAGTGTTAGAGTTTGTTCCGGATATAATGTCTTCCTCATTAAGAGGGAGTGTTGATATTTTATGTAATTTCCAAAATTATTCCTAAATGTAATTGTATTGGTTATTACTAAGTGTAATTTTGAAAGGGTTTATTGATAAGTCATGTATTTTAGGTCTTTTAGAGTATAAATAGAGGTTATATCGAGTCATTTTGATCACTCATTGAATATAAGTACAACAGAGTAGCATGCACTTATCTAGGAGGCTATTGGTTCGTGTCTAGGTCTCTTTGGTCTTGATTTCGTGAAAGAGCATTGTATGACATTGTACATGTTGGAGGAATCTATACTGAGGACAGTTTGCAAGGTTTTTTCCCCCTTGAGGGTTTCCCTGAGGATATATCTTATTGTTCTGTGGATATCTATCTTTCAGCTATGATTTATTTTCATATTAAATAATAATAGAAGTATATAATACTTTAATTGTTGGAAAAACAAAAATAAATGAATACTCCCTCTCCCTCCCTCCCTTTGTATTCCTCTCTTTATATCTAACCTCACTCTCCCTATCCCTTGCTCACTCTCTCCCCCCCTGTCTCTCCATATCCCTCTCTCTCTTACCCCTATTCCCCTCTCTCCTTGTGTCCCTCTCCCCCCCTCTCTCTCCCCCATTATTCCCCCCGATCTCCCTCTACCCCACTCACTCTCTTCATATTCTCTCCACATTCATCCCTCTCCCATTCTCT
>ML781494.1:421968-440828 GCA_009831015.1 Picea engelmannii
AACCTAGACCCTATAGTGGGAATGGATCTTAATAATATGTAATTAATGATTATCATTTGTTCATATAGATTATAATGAAATATTAAGATGATGGTTTTTTTTCACTTGCATGATAAATCAAGTTGTTGAAATAACCCACAGTTATTTTGAGAAATCCAACCTTGTTTGTCCCACAACCATGGGGGCTTAGCACCACCCACCCCCACCACATTTTCCATCACATCCATCCATAATGGCTATACATGTATTCCATGCACCAATCTACCATGTTGCAGCCCCCACTGTTGCATCCACTAGTGTTGCACTAGTCTGGCATGTTGTATCCCCCATTGTTTCATCCACTATGGTTGCACTAGTTTTCCCTCATGCATCCTCCCTTGTTTCCTTCATTCTAGCTACAAAAATTGACCCTACAACATGTTTTTCCTTAGAGCATTGTGTACAATCGAGTTGTTTTCCTGGTATCCAATCTCCATCATTTCCTGAGTTATTCATGGTGAGATCATTCATTGATGATTTTTTTATGTATCATGAATGGAATTGATTTTAGGATTTTTTTTATTAAATTCCATGCTTTGATTCTTGTAATTGTTGCAGGGAGGCATAACATAGAGATTAGGATCATGGATTGGGGAAACACCCTAGCGAATTATAGTATCATCTACAATGATTTTTCTTGGCTTGAATTATAAAGTACAATCGTGTAAGTTTTTTAATTCATTGTGGAAAAAAACTTAGAAGAATGTTGTTTTCTTTCCTAATATCTGGAAAGACGAACCACACCAAGATTTAAGAAGACTCAAGTTTCCTCTTCGAGTAAGCGGAGGAAGATCATATTCAAGGTTGGACCTAGTAGTGGTGTGGGTGACACTAGTCAATGAGTGACCAATGAGTTCTTTTTTGTATCTAGGGAACCAGAGGCCATTCTTCCATGTTTGGGCATGAGGTGCCAGTATGTATCTTGGGAACGATGTGTCATTTTTTTTAAAATGTAAATTTTAGCTTATTTTGAATACACACACACACACACATTTCATGGTACATGTTCTATGAATTGAAGTGTTTTTTTATTTGATGATGATTATGATGATGTAGGAATGAACAAAAAAATTACATAAAAAGGAAACTACCAAGGATTAATGTAGTTTACAATAAAAAAAATTCAAAGGAATCATCTTAACATCCTCTTAAAAAAATGGAATCATAGTTGTAATTACTAGCAACATCACCTATAGTGCAAATGACATCATAGAGCATTCAACTTTCCATTTTCCATACAAAAAATCAAACATGCTTCCACTAAATTCAAACACAAATTTAGTTATATTTAATATCAATTATTAATAAATTTTCCTACTACTGATGCAAGATGTGGCCTTTGAAACGCCATTTTGAAAAATGCACAATACAGATGTTGGGTTTGGTTATTACATGATAAGTAGATACCTTCAAATCCAATGACTGACTTTTATCAAAGCTCTAAGAATATTTGGGAATAATTATTGATATGGATTTAGAGAACATAAAATCCCATATGTATTTAGGAAATAAAATAACATATGAATCAATTGGCATAGAAAAGAAAGAATTCCAAACGTCACCTTGGATAAAAACCTAGAAACCCAAAATGGATTTAGAATAGTAATATGCCAACATAAAAAAAAGCATGATTGATTTCCCTTTAATGAAGCCTACAATGTGATTAGGAGTGAAGCCAACGAAATGTGGATGTTGTTCCATTGGATATAGCAGAGCATATTGAGTATTTCTATTTCTATTTATTTTTTAAGGTCACGGCGAAGCCACACCAAATTGGTGTATGAGACCCCCTTGTTTGTGGGACAGTGGACCCCCCTCCACCCAGCGATTTGACTGGTAAATTCTACGGAGGTATACATACCCTACCCCCCTCTAGATTTGAACGAAGGTATTAATTCATTGTATTGTAGTGCATATGGAGTCTCAATTCATTGAATTTCAATGTTCATACCATAAACTTGAATTGATTTTAGAATTGGGTGCACTAAGGAATTACATGAAAAATTACAACCAATGATATTATAGGATTAATGTCAATGCTAAAGTTACAAAAATATAACACAAACTAAAGGTAATTTTCAAGAATAAAATAACTTCCAAATTTGAATATTCTAATTGAGAGGATGCATACATGAAGGAATACTTGAAGGAAACCTTATATGGTAATGAAACATGATAAAAGATGCCATATATGGTAAAAAATGGGAAGATCATGTAGTACTAATAGAAAATGAGTTATTTGGCGTTAATTCAACACAATTACAACAAATCTCACCACATATTTACACAATGTATCTCTTTTAAAGTTCACTTTGAATTTTAATCTATAGCACCTATGGACATTGCCTATTCAATTTGTCTAGTTGTATTAAATTTTTCATATGCAAAAAAATACAGTGACAAAGTAGTGCACTTCATCAAGCATATCCAAAATTGTAGCACCATGTTGATTTCATTATGTGAAATACCTCTGAGAATTATAAGGAACACCATGACAAGAATTATATCCGATACAACTTTTATGACATGGAAAAGAAATTGTTTTAAATTTAAAAAAAGATATTCAAAAGTGTGCATCATAAGCTTTGGCCACTATGATACAATCCACACACTATCACTAAGTTGTGTCATGACAATTCCTTCAATGTAGATTTACCACCATACCTTGGGATGTATCTAGTGTTCAATGTCGTATTGTTACAACTTTGTAATCCTATGATTCTTAAGTTAATAACCACATAACTAGAGATTCCAATAGATGTTGATCTATAGTTCAATTCATTGGCCTCTTTTGATAAAATAATTGACAATACAATGTGACATACTCATGACATGGATATAAAACTCTTAAAAATCATAAAGGTGAGTCAATTCTTGACACAAGTCAAGTACTTCAAGATAAAGTGTAATAAAAGATTCATCATTGATTGGATAGTGCCATTAAGTGCCAAGAGCCATGATGTTTGGAAGAGAGTACCAAAACCTATGATGTATTTTTTTATTACATTTGTCGTATCAAAACAACTTCAACTCAATATTATTGTGGTGTAGGAATCATGGGATTATGCATTGTAGCTAAACTAGAATACATAAGATAGATGATTAGGATCATTATAAAACCAAATTGTATAGTTAAGGGTTTATCTTGCATTTTTGGTATTCCAAGGCATATTGCATGCATGAAATTGTGCCATATTTACTAATAGTATTTTATCGAAATAAGGTGTTTGCATGAGAAATAGATCAACAAGTATAGGATCCATTTCTAAACATATATACCATAAGTAAGAACCTAATTACAATAATTTATACCATATCTATGCTCAGAGTATTCATATCAAGAATAGACTTAACTCGAAACTATTTAGTGAATTGTGTGAGTCAAAAGAATTAAAAGATAGATTGTACAAGGAAAATACAGTATTTGTATCGACTCTTCAATGCACTCAAATTCATAGGTTTCAATTGATGAGTTGCACCATAGGGATATCATTGGCTTATTGAAAGGCAATACATGTGTCGTAATTATCTAGATGTGAAAGAGACTATTGTATTAAATAGCCATCCTAAAGAAGTGTTAGGATATAAAAATTCTACAAAAACAAATCATGACAAATATTTAATTCCCACACCAAGTGTTTTCAAAAATCCATTTTTTTTTCAAAAATCCATTTTTTTTTCAAAAATCGACCCCTCGGTGCAAAAAGTGTTTTCTCTTACTCAGCAAAACCCTAGTTTTGGATATTATGAAATAAAGCATTTTTCAAAAAATGGAATCATGGGAGAGGGGTACGCATGCAATATGATGTAATGAATCCAATGCAATTTATGGTTTGTCAATCGGAGTCCCAATTAGTGTTTAATGGTGAGTTGCAACTTGCTTCCTGAAGCCATTCATAGACACATTGAGAATTTTGTTCAGGGAAATAAAAACCAAATAAAGCAGTGGAATTGAATTTCATAAGATCCTGCAATTGTAATTTTACAAGGCTTGTGTGAGAAGACTATTCATAATCACTTGATCTATTTTTTTCAAAAATTGACCCCTCAATGCAAATGATTGCATTATCTCTTACTGAGAAAAACCTTAGTTCCAAAGATCATCGAATAAAACATTTTATAGGAAATGGAATCATTATATATGGGTTCCCCTCGATGCAATATGATGTCATCAGTCCAATGAAATTAATAGTCTATCAATGTGAGTCCCAGTATTGTAGTGTTTTATGGCGAATTGAAACGTGCTTCCTGAAGCCATTCAAGTACACATTGAGAGTTTGGTCTAGGGGAATAAAAACCAAACTGAGTATAAGAATTGAGTTACATAATCTCTTGAAAGTGTAACATATTAGTAGAATCGATTTATGTAATATATTACAAGTGTTTTTGTCCAATCCCTACATGATAATTCTATTCATAATCACCCAATCTAGTGTTTTCAAAAATTGATCCCTTAGTGAAAAAATGCATTGTCTTTTATGGAGCAAAACCCTAGTTCTAGAGATCATCGAATAAAACATTTTTCAGCAATATAATCACGGGAGAGGGGTGCACCTATTAGTAATATAATTTTATCAGTCCAATGCAATCAAATTTCATCAATATAAGTCCCATTTAGTGTTTTATACAGAGTTGCAACTCACTTCCTAAAGTCGTTCAAGGAACATTGATAATTTGGTCTAGGGGCATAAAAGATAAACCAATAAACAAAATTGAGTCCGGTAATATAATGCAAGTGTGTTTGTCCAAGGTTGACATTATCATTATATATAGAATCATATAATCCATTTTTTTCAAAAATTGACACCTTAGTACAAAAATTACATTTTCTCTTACAGAGTAAAACCCTAGTTCCAAAGATCATCGAATAATACATTTTTTAGACAACTAAATGACAAGAGAGGGGTGATCCTACCTATAATCTGATTTCATGATTCCAACATAATTTAATTTTCATTTATCTAAGTATCGGTTAGTTTTTTATTTTATATTGCAACTCACTTCCTAAATCCATTTAGGGACACATTGGGAATTTGGTCCAAGAGCATAAAATCCAAACCGAGCATCAGAATCAAGTTTTGTAACCTCATAAAAGTGTTTTTTTACAAGTCCAACATGAGAACACTATCCATAATCACCCAATATAGTGTTTTCAAAAGTCAACCCCTTAGTGCAAAAATTGCATTATCTCTTACTTAGCAAAAGCCTAGTTCTGGAGATCATCAAATAAAACATTTTTGAGAAATGGAATTGTAGGAGAGGGGTTCCCCTAATTGTTATAGGATGTCACAAGTCCAAATACATCAATGATTCATTGATATGAGTTCTATTTAGTTTTTTATGGTTAGTTGCAACTCACTTTCTGAAGTCATTCAAGGACTCATTTAGAATTTGGTATGAGGGCATAAAATTTGAATCGAGCAGTGGAATTGAATTTTTTAAGATATTGTAAGTGTGTTTTTACAAGGTTGATATGATCATGCTATCGATAATCACCCAATCAATTTTTTTCAAAAATCGACTCCTTAGTACAAAAATTTCGTTGTCTCTTATTGAGCATAACACTAGTTCTAGAGATTGTTGAATAAAACATTTTTTTACTAATGGAAACATGGGAGAGGCGTGTCCCTAGCCTCATTGTAACCATCTTCTTGTAAATGCATGTAGCCATAACATCTCTTCTTAGAGATAAGATACCACCATTCTAGTGAATTCATTTCACTCTGTATTTTCTTTTACAATATCTGCATATTTTAGTCTTAAATAAAAATTGATTATTATTGTATCTGTGGGTTTTTGTCTTATCTTTGTGATTAATTTTGTTCTCTCATAAATTTGGATCATTGGCATCATATCAACCTATTCTTTGTCTTTTCTTACTGCATGTCCCGAACAAGGTCAAGGTATAGATAGTTGGGTCTCGATCTATTTTCTATTGAGGAGAACCACTCTTTCCATCCCAAATGGCCTCCCATGCTGGAAGAACAGAGAGACAAGGGATAAGGATATCCTATTAAGTTTTTTCTTGTGAAATTCTTCGTGAAATAGAGGCATGAGATGATGGATCATTTTTCCCAAATCCTTCGGCAGTTGTCGACAAAAACATATGCATCTTCGTCAAATGGCCACTTTGGAGGAATCTCCCCCTTCAAGGTCAGATAGATGCAGATTATTTGGAAAAGTGGTTAAATCTACTAGAATGTTATTTCTATGTCCACAAATTTCCAATAGGAAAAATATCACCTTTGCGCTCCTTGAGGCGGTCCCCCATGTCAAACATTGATGGGATACTTACTATGAGAAAAAATCCATAGAGGAGTCTATAATATTTGGGGTCAAGCCCACTTGGGACTCTTTTATGGATCCCATCAAGGAACAATATTACCTTATTGGAAACTACGAAGACCACTACACAATATGGACCACACTGTGTTAAGAGAGGGACCAAATGGTGTCAAAATTCATAAATATCCTTCATACTTTATGCACCAAGATAGGTATCAAATATGCTGAGTGGAATTTGGTTCTAAAATACCATGGGGCCCTACATAGGTACATCCAAACAAAAATGGATTTTTTGTACATCTCGTCGCTAGGAGCCACTTATCAATATGTTGTCAAAATCAAGAAAAAGTTTAAGCAGAGGAATAAGTGGGAGTTTGGATCTGCAATATATTATAGAAAAATTCGGGCAAAGGAAACCCCAACACAGAAAAAAAACAGACAAGCAAAGGATGGATAGGAAAACCAATCTAATCCGTAAACAAACAAGGGTAATGGGAAGACGAAGAAAAGCACTGGGAAGTGGTGCAAATTCCATAAAATCCCCTCACAAAACATCAATGAATGTCACTCAAAGTCGTCATTGGTGGTCGAGTTAAATCCTTGAAGTCATATCTAGGCTCTAAATCTAATTCAAAATTAGAAAGGGTGAAGAAAATCATTTATGTAGAACCTAGTGCCATAGTCACTACCACCAAGATCTAGTAAAATGAACTAGAAGAGTTGGAGGAAGGTGAGTTCCTTTTTCACTCACAAATGTGGGTGAAGGATGCTCCACTACATTTCATTGTTGATAGAGGAAGCTAAAAGAACATCATATCAGCAGAGGTCATGAAGCAGTTAGATTTATCGATGACACATCTTCAGTCATACAACATTGAGTGGCTCAGCCAAGGATGAGATCTTTGTGTCATCCAATAGTGGCAACCGCTCTATGGCATCAAGCCCTTCAAGGATGAGGTATTGTGTGATGTTGCCCCACTTGAAGTTTTTTATGTTATTTTAGGCCATCCACATATATGTAAATTTAATGTTGTATATGATTCTAGACCTCATAGTATCATTGTTATTATGGGATGACAATTGTACATGATCCCAGAGGTATCTCCACCTACTGCAATTTCTATGGTCTCAACTAATCAGAGTAGGAAGGTCATATCCTAGACTGGGAAAATTGTCCTCTTCATGATTCTCTCTCAGAATGAACATAAGGTCACAATCACATCCATGGCCTCTACACAGAGATCCTCTAAGCAATAGAAAAAATTGGACAAAGTCATGGAATAATATTGAGACATCTTCACCTTACCTATTGAGGTACCTCTACACTCTACGGTAAAGAATTCATTTGAACTAAATCCTATACCATAAAGTGTATTGGTTCTCTCTCCTAGAAAATGAGGAAATCAATCGTTAGATCCAAGGGATACTCAAAAAAGGGAACATTCAACAAAGATCATCACCCTATGGAATCCCAATCATGCTCATACAGAAGAAATATGGGACCTAATGAATTTGTGTTGATTATAAAGATCTAAACAAAATCACATTCAGGAACCAGTACTCCATTCCCTAAATTGATGACCTTCTCGACCAACTCAAGGGAAAAAAGTACTTTAGTAATATTGATCTGAAGTCCAGATACCACCAGGTCCCCATAGAATAGACTGATGTATGGAATATTGCTTTCAAGTCTAAAGAAGGTCTTTTCGATTGGTTGGTCATGTCATTTGGCTTGAAGAATTCCCAAACCACCTTCATGAGGTTGATGAATGAAATATTTTGGCCCTTCACCAATTCCTTTTTGTTTGTATATCTGGATGGCATATGTGTCTTCAACAAGAATTGGGAAGAACACCTGTAGCACATTCAATAGGTCCTCCACACTCTGAAGAAACAAAATTTATATGCTAACTTAGAGAAATGATCCTTCGACATGAACAAGAGCCAATACCTCGGATACATTGTATATGAGCATAATGTGCATGTCAATACAACCAATATCCAAGTCATTCATGATTGGCCCACCCCGAAAACACTAACCAAATTTTGGATCTTTTAAGGCCTTGCCAACTTTTATCACAGATACATATTGGGATTCTCCCATATCATATGGGATCTCATCAAAGTGACCAAGGGTGGTGGAAAAGAAAACTTTGTGTTGGTAAAATCACAATAGAAATATTTTGATGATATAAAACATCACTTATGCTCATCCCTGGTGCTCGGATTACTAGATATGCAACAACCATTTAAGATTGAGATTGATGCTTCTGATTATGTTGTTGGTGATTTTCTCACTCAAAATGGTCATCCAGTGGCCCATCATAGTGAGACACTCTCATATTTCATTCGTAAGTACCCCACCTATGAAAAAGAAATGCATTCCATCATACAAGCCTGCCACCAATGGAATCATTACATTCTTAGGAAGGAGACATTTTTTTATGGAATGTTTCGCTTGTGGATAGATGAAGCTTCCCTTGGATTACTAGACCCCTATACTAAGACATAAAAAGAACAAGTGGACACTAAAATCCCTTTAAAATTATTTAACCAATCAGAATGAGAAGGAGATAAAGGATACGATGAACCTGTTTCGACATTTGTCCTCACTATTTCCAATCCCTGAGCTTGATCTCCAAGCTCCAGAGCGCAAATTGAGATCTACAATGGACAACAAAGGAAAAAAACTATCTCCTACTCTACATGATTATATAAGACAAGTTTATCTACAAAGATTAGAGAAACAATAGACAAGAAAATGTAACAAGACATAAACTTGAAGGAAATAGGCCAAGTATATATTAATTGGAAAGCCAAAAAGAGATACTTACAGACCACGATTCATGAAGAAGAATCCTCTCCAATATCTCCTCATCCATACTCTTGCACGAATGTATCAAGATCAAAATGATGATACTCTAACTGATTACCTCCTCCTTCACCTTGGAAATACCTTCAATATATAGGCTTGATAGGCACAACCACCATGAGAAAATTAAGGATATGGTTGAGGATATGGCTCCTTGAGGTTTGTATCATATCCTAAGGTGAATCCATAGAATGGGGGTCGAACATAACCAATCTCATCCCAAGAGAGTTGGCCCATAGAATAAGGTGGAGGATCCCCCTTTTCCCTCTAACAAGATTGGATCTCCCACGAGTGAGAGACAGGGCACCATCCTAACAATGGTTCTCCTCTAATATGGTAGAGGGGGCACCATTTCCCTCCCCCAGTATGGCCAGGGGGGCACCACCCTTCATAAAATCCCCAAAAAAGTCAATTTTTCCAAGAAAAATGTGTGTTTTGACCTTGAAATGATGGGTTTCTTCCTCCAATATGACTTAGGGGTTATGGAAAATTGTTTTTGTGGTGTCAAGGGGGTAGAGACACTCAAAAAATTGAATGAGTGTTGGTCCCGAGATATGATCACTTTTACGACAATTATTATACACTTTTTCCACATGTACTTATGTGTTTTTCATATTTTAAAGGAGCTTTTTGAAGAATTTTATGATAAAACGGTATGATCAACATAAGGTATGTGTAATTCATGTTTAATTATTGTATTACGTATAATTCATCATGTTTTATGATTACCAAGATATAATTCACGTTTTCCTGGTGTTACAGGGCAAAAATGCACCACATTTCTGCTTCTGGCACTCCTTCCAGTACTCGTTTCGTCACTTGATCTGACACTCTATCCAGCACTGCGTATTGCACAAAAACGCAGGGTGACTTGGCGGTTAAGGTATTGGCGGCCAGTGATGGGAAAATCGGGCACATGGGTTTTGTTCATGATTGCCCCCTCCAGCTACTCAGCTCTAGACAACTCAATTTCAATTGTTCAAAGAGGGTGATTATTGGATCACTTTGTTTTATCAGTTATGGCATCATTTATTGTAATTTGCCGAAATTAGAAGTGGTTCAACCCTCCTTTGGTCAACCACTTGATCTGTAAGATTATAAATACCACTAGGATGGTCAGATGATTGTTAACCAAGTATAATAGCTAGTGTATTGGAGACAAACTCGTTTTTCTCTATTTTGATATTTTACATTGCCATAATTATGCCAGAACTGTGTTTTCAAGTTTTAATGGTGAATTCATCTTTTTGAGCTCGTGGTGTGATTTTAGAGAGTGACCACGACTTGCTGGGGGGCCCACCAGCAGTCTGGTCACTGTCTTCATGTTTGTTTATGCATTTCCTAATTTAATTGTTCTCTTTTATTTTCTGTACATGCATATTTTTATTGTGTTAACTAGTTTGTTGTAGCTTAATTGTTTTGATTATCTTTTGTAGGTTAGAATGATTTAGCATGCATTGATATTGTAGATTAGGAACAGACTTGCAAGTCTCTATACTAACCCCATATGCAATTACATGTTATATTATGCTTTGATTTATGATTTTATAGTCAAGTTTAAAACAGAGTTTAATTAGAATAGAACAAAGTTTGATTTGGGTTTTCTTTGATAGGGATTTGATGGATGGATAGAGTTAATTCCATTTTTTTATTATAGCTTGCTTATTTCAGTTTTATATAGATCTCATTTAATTAGTTGTTGGTTAATGTAGATTGTTAATTTACTTTTTAATATCATAGTTTAATTTCTGTTTTTAATTATTTCATTATTGCACTTTGAATGGTTAGAGTAGACATAGCATAGTTATATTTTACACAATTTCCTTTCCTAGAATTAAAATGCAATTAGATTTCTTAGTTAATGGCTGAATCTAGTTTTTCTTACATAGTGTAGAAGTATAATGATGATCTCGTTATGTTGTTGATGGTTTATACATGAATATGCAGGGTATTTAACATTATTTTTGTCATGGCTAAACTCTCAATGGATTGTTTAATCCATACCTTTCACTTTGCCATTGAGATTAGTGTTGAGCTTATACCATTGGAATTGTCCTTTGTTGTCAAGTGTCATCGAGATATTATCCAACACCGAAGACATTCACACAACCACCAACATTACATTTGAATTGTCATAGGTTAAAAGATAGTTTTCCTGTTTTTCATAGATTAAAGAATAGTTTCTTGCTTTCATAGATCAGAATAGATAGTTTCTTGCTTTCATAGTTTAGAAAATAGTCTTATTTGTTGTTGTAGGGTAGATAGACTTTGCTTTGATAGATTAGATAGTAGTTTTCTTGTCATAGATTAAGAATTAGTGGTAGCCTTTCTTGCTTTCAATAAAATAAATTTCCTTTCATGCATTAGAAATAGTTTTTCATTGAGCATTTAGTCCAGTTGCCTCTTAGATTTCCTTTCATGCATTAGAAATAGTTTTGAATTGAGCATTTAGTCCACTTGCCTCTTAGGCTAGATAGTTGTTCAATGAGAAGTTTTACTTTGATTAATTGCAGTAGTTAGTTTCCTTTGCTTACTTGTCTATTTGCTTTAGTAGGTTAGATAGTCGTATTTTGCTTTAGTAGGTTAGTTAGGTGTCTTTGATTGTTTGTCTATTTTCTTTAATAGTTAGATAGGTGTGTTTTCGTGCTTGTTTATTTATTTTCTTTCATAGGGTAGTTGCTCATTGAATGTAGGTTGGCAAGTTAAAATAGTTTTCTTTTGTTAGTTGCTCACTATTAAGCTTAGTAGTTTGCCTTTGCTTATTGTTGTACTAGTTTTCTTTACATAGGGTTTTACTTGCTTTCTTAGGAACTATACATCGATCCTTGGCCCAAAATTACTTAGGTTACCTAGTTTTAAGTTGCTTGGTAGGGTTTTCTCATTAGATAGCTTTGTTTGAGTATATTATCCTTAGATAGCTACCTTCATTAGTTAGACTATACTCCTACCAGCCCTTCTACCTTTGGCATATATTTTTCTACAACTCTAAGTTTACTTACCCTGGGTTGACAATTTAATTGAGGGTTTTTGTTGTGTTTTTAGTGCATATAGAACACCCATCATAGAATATAAGGTGTTACATTCGAGTTACTATTGGGCCTAGCATTTTCAAAGATGTTGCCAAGTATGTGAGAAGTTGTGATAGTTGCCAAAGGATAGGAAGACCTACGGCATCCAATGAAATGCCTTTCCAGGCCCAAGTTATGATAAAACCCTTCGAGAAATGGGCCCTCGACTTTGTAGGACCAATTTCACCCATGTCCCGTAGGAAGAACTATATTTTGGTTTGTACGGACTATGTCACCAAATGGGTAGAGGCAAAAGCCCTATTCAGGGCTACAGAGAAGTCTGTTGTCGAATTTATCTATGAAGACATCTTTACCTGCTTCGGTGTCCCTCGTGAAATTGTTACCGACCAAGGCACTCAATTTACTTCCAAGATGATGAAATAGCTAACARAGAAATATGGGATTAAACACTGTAAATATTCTCCATACCACCTGCAAGCCAATGGTCAGGTAGAATCCACAAACAAAGTTCTGGAAGCCATCTTGACCAAGACTATTCAGTTACATCACCGGGATTGGGTTGATAGGCTCCCAAAGGCTTTGTGGCCATATCGGACTACCTGGAGAAATACCACTGGGCATACCCCTTATGAGCTAGTGTACGGGAAACAAGTACTTTTACCTATTACCTATAGAATTCCAAGTAAGGACCTTTCATATTGCCGCAAAATTAGGATTGAACCTGGATGAGGCTCAAAAACAACGAGCCCTACAACTAAATGAGTTGGATGAAATCAGGCAAGATGCCATCCAATGGACAATATTAGTCCAAAACCAAAGGAGCAAGTGGCATGACAAGTTTATTAAGAAGAAACACTTCCAACCTGGTGATTGGGCCTTGTTGTTTGATTCTTGATTCAAAACCTTCAAAGGCAAGCTCACCACCTGGTGGTTGGGCCCTTACGAGGTAGACACTGTATATGGAAATGGAGCTATAAAAATTAAAATAATTGATGATGGACAAGTCTCCTTTGTGGTAAATGGACACCGACTTAAATTTTATCATAAGCCCATTTCCAGAGAGGATTTTCTATAGGTCATGTCAGCCGACAAGGCATTGGCCTTAGTAGATGGGGAATTCCCCCCTTGTTCTTGAAATTTTTTATGAATTTCCTACTGTACATATGTAAATAGTTTTTTAATTTTGTTAATAAGGCAATTCTAGATATTTCTGTAAGTATTTATTTCACCAGGAGTACACAGTTTCAAGGATCCTTCTTCAAAACATTATTACAATTGAATTTTGTGTTTGCTAAAGCATCAAATGAATATTGACTTACTGTTACCCATATTTTTGCAAACATTCTCATTTTTTTAAGGCATTCTAAAGCAGTTTATCTTGAAACTCTTCACCATTGTATAAGGAAGCGATATCATAACTATCAAGCCTAGAGGTCTCTCATACATTTTTTCCAAGAAACCTGAGTAAGTGAGTCAAGTGTCTTTATCAAAGAGTAACAAGGCAGTCTAATTAGCAGTTAGTCATGGAAACATCACAATAACTACAAAGGAAGAAATTAAGTTGAGCCTAGAGATACATTTATGTTCTTTCTCAATGGTACCATCCACTGCACACTAAATATCTTGATTATATCATATCTTTAGATAGGCCACGTTCGCTTAAGTACCCCTTACATCAGGACAATCACTAAGTAATATAACAGAAAGTCATCCTCTGACATAAACACCATCCCAATTGAAAAAAAGGAAGGAAAAAGTTGTTTTCAGAGTTGTTCCCCCATCTTCTTGCATAAGCAATCTTATACTAAAATCTTAAAAGATGGAGGGCCAGTCTCTGAGGGTTTAAGAGGCTAACCCGTCGGGATACTGAACAGGTCTGTTGGTAGTGGGTACCGGCATGTGGTATGACTAGGTAAACCCATCGAAGTACTGAACAGGCTTGCTGGTAGCGGGGAATTCTACCTAGCGAGGATGATAATCTGACAAAAATAAATCATAAATTTAAACGTGTCCTAATGTACAACATTACTTGTAGACGAAGCTAACATGAAGTATGTGTGGTTAAGTTAAGGTTAATGAACTCCATCAACTTTTCATTGGGAAATAACTCTAAGACTATCTTGAAACTCTCTTGCCTACCTCTTCTTATCTATATATAGGATCTCTTATCCTATAGGTGGGGCCATCTGCTAATCGTCTCGTCAGACCAATCTGTGAAACTTTATTTTTACACTCGACATACTATAAATCTTCGGCTATTGGGGGATACTGACTGGTTTCCTATACTTTTGATTGTGAGGTGTCACAATACTTAGGTGTGGGGGAGGGGTTCATGAGCTGACAAATGATCATTGCCTAGATAAATAAGTCTTTGCAAGAATTTTTGTATTATTACCATGATACAGGTTATTACATTGATAGTCATGTTATTTTTGAAATGCTTAACTCATGTGTGCTATAAATTACTGAACACATACTTAACAGACCACTCTTTATCGGTTTTTCATTTCATTACAAGCTACATATTGTAGGTTTGAAAATAGATTTTTATGCTTGCTATAACCTGTTCATTGTAGGTTTTTGACATTATATGTCATATGCAAGAACATTGAGTGAGCATGGAGCATTCTGCCTCTGCTCATTTACCACTGTGATTGTCAAAAACACTTCAAATTTGTAGGCTATCCATTATAAGAGGTGAAAATGCACTTAACACAAAGGTATCGGATGAAGTATCGTATGAGGTGTTGTATGAGATGTCATTTGAGGTGACGAATGAAGTGCCATGTGAGTTACACACCAATAATTGTCCTAGATTCCAGGTAACCAGAACTCAATTACATTTAATTGAATTGGTTGCAAACATTGATTGTAGATTCTTCATATGTTTATGATCAAATGTCCAATTCAAAAGACTTGGACATTGATCTAACCACGCACTACTACATTGCCCCAAAGCATGCCATTGAATTCGAATTTCCCACACATGGCAGCTCGTGTGCACATGTGTGCAACGTACTCCACCATAAGTGCATCCAAAATTGGGCTGGGCACTCTATTATCTCATTTTCCCTTGCCATTTTTCTATGCCCTGCGTTAAGTAATCACGCCCGACCTCTACCAATTTGTTCCATGTTCAAATCGCACTCAGATGGTGCCCAGTTCATGCCATCTCTTGGCTCAATCATGCCCTTGCTTGGTAAAATTCGCCTCTGTCACAATGCCTAGGATATTCGAACCCTCCTCCTATGCAGACTTGTTTGCCATTCCCGAATTTGCACAGTGCAGAGAAGTGTTTTTGCGCGCAGGATGGGGGCCATTTTTGTCTAGCTTACATGGCCACGATGACAGCCTCTCCATGCAATTCACCCTTGGTTTCGATGGTAAGACATCACATGTAGGGTCTCTTACCTTTGAATTCACAGAAGAGTCCATTGTTGTAGCTACAAAGCTCCCAAGAATGGGAGATAGATGGTTCAAAAACCACCAATTTCCGCACTCAAGTTAAAACAAGGTGTTTAAGCCGGAATTTGAGAGCATTTCAGGAGAAAAAGGGTATGCTAAGGAGTGGATAAAGAAAGAATTGATTAACCCCCTCATCATCATCACAAGGTTAATTACATGTGAAGGTAGATACTCCACCTTCAAATATTGTCATTTCAGATTGTTGGCTCATTTTCTGTTCAACAAACCTTTGAATTTTCCCTTCTATTTTATCAAAAGTTTAGAGAAGATGTCCTCTCAAGTGAGGAAGAATGTGACTAACCCCCACAATAGTCTCTTCCACCATGGCTTGATCAAACTCCTCGTTCTTGCCAAACTAGAGAAACAGGGGAAAAATTGGGATGCCTTTATCTACCAATTTGCAAACCCTCACTAGACAGTTAAGATTGGCAAAAATCCACTTAGCCTAAAAACTATCTCTCCATCCAAGCCTCTCTCTCCAAGAACTCCAAACACCTTTTCACAAACCCTCTCTTTTCCGGAACAATACCAAAATCTTATTGATATCCCTACTTCTTCATCGGGTAAAAATACCAAGAGCAAAGACCAAAAGAAGCCTATTGTTGACCCCCCAATGCCTTCACTCTCTCTTGATCCTACACCTAAAAATCTCCAAGAAGTAATGCAGCAAGGCTTTCCCATCATTCCTACAAGAAAGAGGGGAGCCAATCGATTTGGTAAAGGACCCTTTCGGAAGAGTACCTGGAGCACAAGAACCGATCCTTATGCAAAACCTCCACCTGTAAGTTTCTCATTGAATGTAGGTTGGCAAGTTAAAATAGTTTGCTTTTATTAGTTGCTCATTATTATGCTTAGTAGTTTTCCTTTGTTTATTGTTGAACTAGTTTTCTTTACATAGGGTTTTACTTGCTTTCTTAAGAACTATCCATCGATTCTTGGCCCAAAAGTACTTAGGTTACCTAGTTTTAAGTTGCTTAGTAGGGTTTTCTCATTAGATAGCTTTGTTTGAGTAGATTATATTAGATAGCTACCTTCATTAGTTAGACTATACTCCTACCAGCCATTCTACCTTTGGCATATATTTTTCTGCAACTCTAAGTTTACTTACCCCGGGTTGAAAATTTAATTGAGGGTTTTTACTGTGTTTTTAGTGCATATAGAACACCCATCAATGAGACACTATGTAAGGTGCATAAAACACTTGCAATAGTGCATGTGACACTTACCAAGGTGCATACATCGCTTTGCGACACTTGCAACACTTAGGGTGTGAAACACAAATGTGAGATTTTGATGTGTATCAGATGCCTCCTAAAGTGTGAGGTCATAAGAGAAACTAATGGATGAAACACTTTATAAATTTTTCAATGCAAGGGTGTTGGAGTAGGAAAACCTAGAAGAATATGAAAACAATCATCAAATATTATTAATATTTGTTCCATTTCCAAGGTAGGCATACCTATGCTTGGAATATGAGATGACTCAAAGTATGGTCATCGACAAATACACTATGGATCCATGAAAATACTGACTGAGGATATGGCCACCAAAGATACAATGTGTATCCATACCTCCATGACATGAATTGATTGCAGCCATGAAAAATACATAGTGGAGCTACGAGACGACAAAAAATAGCCACGGATCAATACAAAGTGGATCTATGTAACAATATATATCAGTAATATTTTCAACATGGTGATTATATTGAAATATTTTACATTCTCAAATGATCTCCATCACATCCTGGGCAAATCACATAACAGAGTGAACTCCCAACACAGGTTCTTTGTCCCAATCCTGATGTGGTACAAATCTATCCATGTGAATAGATGATTTGATGTCAAACATGGTAAAAACCACTTGATTACCGGTCATTGAGGTAAATCATTAACAAGTGCAAGGGAAATCACCAATGATGTCAATGAATCCCAAGGTACCCTATTACATTCTGGTGAATGTGAATAAATAAGTTGAGGTCGAATAGTCATGGAATCAATCGATCAAGGGTCATTGATGTAAACCCACTATCGAAAGCAAGGAAGCATGCCATTGAGAAATGAAGGTCCCAAGGTATTAACTGGTTTCTAAGTCTAATTCCAGGATAATGTGATGAATTTGAAAGGAACAGACTCGTCGAAGGAGCCTTGATGTATCCCCCATCATCAACACGAAATAGACAAAAGAAAGTGATTTAAGATGGTGAATCAAATGAGTATTGACTGACATAGGAAATTGAAACTGGTAATATTGTAGATGGATCATTTGAAGTGAATATTTCCTTGAAAATTATGAAGCACGACCACTGAATTGGCAGCATTTGACTCAACAAGTACCAAGAACATAATGTGACAGAAAATAGGAGCACTCTTCGACTGGAATGAAAAAGTATGACGACACATAGAATTGGTATGACTCAGAGACAAGAATATTATCCAACTGTAAGATGAGACATAATCAAGTGCCATGTTCAAGGGTGACAATATCTTCCATAAAGGATTCCAAAAAAAATGACCCACTCCCTTCAATTATTCCCCCATCCAAATAGATGAGTACCTATTTCTTTTTTAACGAGCTTGAGGAGGATAATAGATGCTCAGTATAGCTCATCCTTTGTATGAGTACCTCGACATATGTTTATCTAACCTGAGGAAGGAGGGATTTGGTCCCAAATGGGTCCTGGATATTGGATTCACATAGGTCCTTCGATGCATACTTTTTCGATACCAAAGAAGGTAAACTCATTTTTTTTCAAGTTTAGATAGTTTGAAAAGAACTTAAAGATGGCTCCATAGATGAATTTTTTGTAAATTTATTCTCCCAAGCTCGAAAAAAGTGTAAAACAATATAGGGGAAAAGTATTCGAATCATTCTTGATTAGAGTATTCATTTTGTTGGATTACTGAGAGGGGGGGTGAATCAGTAATAGAGAAATTTAATCCTTTTTAACCATATAATCCAAGTGTTATATCAATGAAGCATTATCATCCAATAACTGCAAAGTAAATAAGCAATGAACAAATGAAAAATCATACACATACACAGTACACCAATGTTTTACGTGGAAACCCAAATTGGGAGAAAACCACATAATGTTTTTTCTTATATGTCTTGAAGAATTACATTCATTGGAAGCACCAACTTCCTTTGTTTTCCAGCTGCAACTGGAA